>PVHY01004273.1:0-96058 GCA_004024945.1 Uropsilus gracilis
ATTTCTATTGAGACAATATGCTATCCATTGCAGAGACATGATCCAAAGCAGATTTGGCCCTAGCATCTTTTGCAGGGAAGGGCAACACAAGTTGAAATTTTCATCTTCACTGTAAGCAATTCCAGTTTCACTCAAGAGCCTCATTTACATTTGACTGTGATGAACATTTGTGCAACAGATGTTGAAACGAAAAAAAAAACAGTAGCCATTGGGTAAATCACACTTGAAAAATATATAAGGTTCCAATGAATCAAGGGAGAATATGAAGTATACTAAAACACAATCCTGATGGGATATAGAAGTATAAGATTCCATAGGAGAAAATGCAAATATCAAGGCCAAAGCAATATACAGAAAGAGGATAAGTCTTTGAAAGTAGGGGGAAATGTTCCAAAATGATATAAAAGTATTCTTATTGGTTTTATGTTCTCTGGGCCTCTTTAGTTATTTTTAAATAGGTATGTTATTTATTTCACTGGCAAACTGCAAAGATTAAAGGAGTACACACACACACACACACACACAAATATCTAACAGTGCCTGATGCACAATAAGAATGTTCAGATATCTTTGAAGGAATAAGTTGGCAATATAATGAGACACTATGCCACTGACACTAATTTTCAGTTGAAACAATCAGCTGCTATCCACAATGCTGGCAATGCCATCTACAAAAGACATAGAAGTAGAATCCCTTCCAAGTCTTTGTGCAGACAAGTGAGTAGCTGACATTTGGTTTATTGTAAAATTACTGTGAAGACTATGCTATAATTTACCTCCTACAAGTGTCCAGATGCCACTAAACTGGGCCCAAGGTCACATGGTAGAACAGACTGTCTCATAGCTGATAGTCTTACTTCTGTTAGAACTGACCCAGAGACAGATGTTCGCAAAAAATTGAATGTTGGTCCTATATTTTGAGCCATTTTTAGAAAGAATCTACTTCTCTGATGATGGGTCAGAGGGCAGTTATCCTTGCTGAATTCTTTCTCCAGTTGTTCCACAAGATAGTATTTTCCTGTTCTGAGAAAGTTTGCTGTAAATTTATCAGAACTTATCTCTTGCTTTTCAAAGTAGCATCTTGATTTGTAGCTTTAGGCTGTAGGCCATTGCCCTGCCTTGGATGCCACTCAAACAAGAATATCTCTTCCTTTAAAGATACTTGGAAAATTGGTGTTTTTATTCCTGAATAGGTTTTGAGCTGGTTGTAACTCCATAAAGTAAAATAAAAACTAAATCACTTGAAGTTACTAAAATATTCTTTGATAACTACTTTTTTCTATGACTAAAGTTCAGTTCTTATATCAGTTAAACTTGTTAAAATTTGCAAACCTAAATGTCAGAAATAATGAAAAGATGCCAAACTATATATGAAGGGTTTCTTGTAAGATTATATACACATATATATGTATTATATATATAGAGAGAGATAGCTATATAATGTGTGTATAAAATACACACACATATTTACAGTCCTCTTCCCCTTAGACCCCAGCATGAGATGCCACGTCCTGGACTCCGAGGCTTAGAGAACTCTGACCTGACACTTTATAATCCCTTACACCTGTAGGGGTCTCCTTGGATGGAGTGGATGCACACTGAAAAATGTTTTCCTTGCAATGCTCCAAGTACTTGTGAATCAGGAATTTCTTTCTAGATGGCCAAGAGCTTGTCACTAGGACCTGCATAGCCTCTGGGCACATTTGAGGACCATGAAGTGGTAGCATATAGGTGGTGGGAGGAGGGTAGAGACTAGAAAGTTGGGGTGTATTATAATATATGAGGCTTGTGGCAGTGTGAAAGGCAAAGCTTGGGAGTAAGAAAAAGAAAACTGACCAAGGTTTGGATTGTTGCCTCCAAGAAAGGCACTGGCACCACGAAAGTTAGCAAGGAACATACAGACTCTGAGACGGTCAAGCTTGAATTAAGTCTTTGAGGACAAGATGAAGGTGTATGTATCAAGATAAGTAAATAAAACATTTTGACAGTTTTCTAGCTTGATTTATGACTTCTACTTCTATATATTCAGACATGCAGACATATGGAGTGTGGGTGATTCCCTTGCTCTAAGTTGGGAGGTGAGGTTTAATCAGAGTCAATTGTTAAAAATTACAGGTATACAAATGAGAAATAATTATATTCTGATAAACTTAGCAATCATAAGATTAAAGCTAATAAAGATAGCATGTTTCTGAGGTATTTTTTCTTTTAATTTTTTAATAAAAAAATCACAAACACCTACAACTATGGTATAAGAAATTCATATGCTCATCACCTAGCTTATTTATAAGTAATTCAACCCCAGTAAGGTTTTACCTTTACTACTGATCCTCCATCCAGATTAAAACAAATCACACATGAATGTCAGTGTGTACATTTGTAATATACTCTTTTTAAAAATGCAACCATATTTTACAATACTTTGAAATAAAAAATATATTAAACATTCAAGAAGTATGCAAATATTTCAGCAACCACATATCTTCCAATTGTCTCATTTAACTGTTTAAAGCAGAATCAAAATACAATCCACGGACAGTTTCTAATTTACAGATTTTCTTCCCACCACTTCTTTAATCTTTGTGTTATTAATTTGTTGAGAGCTACTTTTATTTTTCCTACAGAGTTTTCTGTGATTTGGATTTTGCCCAATCTGTTCTCATAGTTCCTGTAAATTAGTCACTAAATTCTATCTACTGCTGTGACTAGATTTAGGTTCAGTTTTTGGCAAGATGATTTCATAGGTGGTGTTAGGTATTTCCATCAGGAGACATACAATGGATAATTGTCTCTCTTTACAATGTTAGCAAGCAATGATGATCACGGCCTAGATACATTATTTCATTATAAGTTGCAAAATGTATTCAGCATTCTAATTATATCCTTCTTTCACCATGTATTAGATGAAATATCCTGTAAAGAGACATGTAACTCTCAACAGCAATTTGGGTACAGTCCTTAAAGGAAAGTATGATAAATAGGATTTTTTTCCATGACAAATATGATCACCAATTTTGAAATAAATTGGTTCTTTAGCTTCCTCTTAAGTTTGTGTTGTGATCCTTTTCTGTTTCATAAGCATGATGAGTAGGGAAAAAATTAATTTTATATTGTGGTTGTTCTTTCTATATCATTATGAACAAAAGGACAAACACTAGTTAATATTTTGTTTTAAAGCAAAATGTTTCAAATATTCTCATGCTTTTCAGCTATTACAAGTTGAGTCTTATTTGACTGGTAGATGTCTTTTCAAATTGTGTCCTGAGACATTTTTACAACAGTCTCAGAAAAAGGATACAAACACTATCATCAAACCCATGCTTACTAAGACCAAAGATATTCTGTGGTTTTTTTCTAAATAACTAATTTTTCATGAAAAATATTTGATGTATTAATGTTAAGTTTCTTTTTGCCTTTAAAATTTCCTACTATGGACTGTATGAACTTCTATCTTGAAGCTATTTCAAATTATTCTCTGTGTAATTTTTGTTATCAATTAAATTCAGTTGTACTTCCTTTCTATTGTTAGAATTAAACTAGATATTATAATTATATTAAACATTCATATGTTTTTAAAACCAAATCTTCAGAAAAATGTATCTTTTATTCTCACCCCATGGAGGCTTACAGAATTTGGAATGCAGATGTCAAGAATAAAAATGAAAGGTTGAGGTAGAGATGACTGTCATCATTATCAAACCAGTTACAGAAAGGAAAAATTAATAAACCAAGCCATAAAATGGGGATATGAGACTTGTCAGTCATCACAAAGGACCATTACAAAAAACACCCATAGGTGTAGAAGAGGGATAGGAATATGTAAATTGATGACCAGTATAAGGATTATTACAGGGACTATGTGGTGCTTATAAATTTAGCCAATCACACCATAAAAGTGATTAATTTAGTAAAATGTAATAATTCCAGAAAGGAATAAAACTGTCCCCGATGTCAGAACACTATCTCAGAGCAATTTCTGCCCTGGTAAAATGCAGCTCTCCTCCTAAGACTGCCCATCTACACCTATGGAGGTGACTTTTTCTTTCTCCTTTTCCTAATGCACTTATCCTTTCAAAATGTACCCTTTTCCTGCTTGTGTCTATGCTTGTGTCTATGCTTGTGTCTTCCATACCTAGGCAAGTTCTCCCTGTGCTTCTGAAAGGGGAAATCTGCTGAAACTTCTCAGAAGTAACCCAAAGACCCCACTCACTGAATTCATCATCTCATCAAAATGGCATTACCACTCACCATTTCCTTTTATTGATAGTTAACCATTTTTAAAGTCTAACAGTGTAATGCCTGTAGAAGGGGAAGTCCCAGCTCCCCTGCTCCACCTGAGGAAAGATGGAGCATGGCAGGGAAAATAATCTAAGAAAGACTTAAGAAAGAGAAGACTTGAAGTGGAGGAGAGACTTGTCATGAAGAAGCTGCACTTGCTTCATGGCCTTGGACTTGCTCCTGGAACTATGGGAACAGGGAACATGGAAGAAGACACTTGAAAGAGTGGATGAGATTTATGGGGAAGCTGACAAAGGCAGCTTTCCTTGATTTGCATTTTGATACTGATCCTTTCCTTTCAGGCTTGCCTGGTTCATCAGACTCTTTCTTATGGGACCTAACAGAAGGTGACTCACATACTCATGACAACCTTTTGAGTCCCAGTGGCCCTACTTGGGGCAAACACTATTTGACTGGACATTTACCCAGGAGGTGATAGGTAAGTCCGGAGTTTTATTGGAAAACTTATCTTTTCTCTCTTCTCTCTATTGCATGGCAAAGTTTGTTTCTACTAAAGGTCTTATGCACTAAAAGTAAATGTTTTCTTTATGCAGCAAATAGCAGAACCCACATAAAGAATGCATGCTTGGGGTCTTAGGGTGCCCCTAATTCTGCCCACTAACAAAGGTTTTACTTTATCTTTCTAAATACATCTCTTCCCATATACATTTTTACTCAGGCACAAAAACCACTTCTTTCTTAAGCAAAGAATAGTACAATTTATATATTCACCTTTCTCTTCTTAGCATTTTTTTTCACTTTTTTCTGGTGATTTCATATTAAATTTATATTGAGATTAAGAGAAAATATTAATTGAAGTATTTAAAATAAGGAAACCCAAGTGAATTTTTTTTGAAAAGTAATTTGATGAAAAAGAATGGTGGCCTCCATAAATCACCTGATTTATAACATTTTTTTCAAATTTAACTAAAGACTAATTTCTCAAAGTGTTAATTGCCTATTAATCAAGTAATTCTGGAAAAGGACACACTAGAATTTAAAGCTAATTATACAAAAGTATAAGTTTTAGAGCAAGTTGATTTAGAAATAAAAGTCAAAACCACGCACTGTGTCTTATACAATAAAAGGTGTCAGTCTTGCAAGACTATATGTTAAGCAGTGAGTAAATACTTTAAAAAATGAAGTAAAAATTTCAGAAAAGTATTATATACACAAACACTGACATTTATCTAAATATATTTATCTAAAGATCTATTAAATGCTATCAATTATGTTATAAAATATAAAATGCTATATTTATCTAAAGAAAAAGGTTGCACTGAATCAAATAGTGCATTTTTAAGAATTCCAGTATCTATGAATGTACATAGGGTACAGCAGGAAGTAAATATATGTTAAGAAACAGAACAGAGTTGAATCCTGACTCAACTATTTAGAGATTATGTGACATTGTGCTAAACATTTACCTTCTCTGGACCATATCCTCCTGATCTGTAAAATATGGATGAGAATAGTTCCTCTTAGGACTATACACACTATAATCACATGTTTAAAACACCTGGTACATTCATTTAAGTCACTTATCCATATGAACATCAATTTTCTTATCTGTGAAAGAGAAATATGTATATCTTCAGTGGAAGCTTGTTCTAAGAATTAAAAACAGTTTATTATGCTTCCACCATTTAGAAGAGGCCATTTTTTTGTTCTGCTTCTTTGTTATAACCCAATTACTTAGAATAGTATTTGGTACCTGGTAATTTCTTCTTAAGTGATAATTTTAAAGATAAGTTAAACATATACATCTTGTTTATCAAACGGTTAAAGGGTCATCAAGAAGTGTACAGTTTTGCTGCATTTCATATCAAAGCATTCTCTCCATGTTCACTTAGATTTAGTCCTTTGACTCCCCAAGTTCTCGCTATCATTGTAACCTCCAAGGACTTGGCCTTTCCTGAACTGGGTGTTAAGTGCATCAAGGCAGTAACTACAGCTTAACTACTCTAATGCTCAATTCTTTACTCAAGCGAGACTGCTTATAAAGTTTAGGTTGAAGAATCTTGCAATCATTCAAACCTATTACAAAGAATTTTAGGGTATTTTCTGATGATGTATTGTGTACTTTGGTGATAGTTTTTGAAAAGGCAATAGACTTGTAAGCTTCTATGTGTCATGCATATTGGAAGTATATTGACTATATCACTACTTCACTGGGACTCTTGACAATTATGTGAATTGTTGAGGGAATAAAAATCAATTTTTAAAAGTGTTTCTGACATCAAAGGTGATGCTGGGCTTCAAGAAAATGGTTCAAAGTAAGATTGACTTGGGTGATTGACATATTCATAAGATCAGCATGGCAAAGTTAGAAGTGCATTCTTTCACTACCCAAGATGCAAGGGAATGATGAAAGTCTGATTTAAATGGTTGGGTAGCTCAGATAAGGACCTTAGAGTTCAAATGTAAGGTCAAGTCACACACGGCTATTCTTAGCTGCTTCTGAAACTCAATATCAACACTCACTCCTTTAGATGTGTCTTTGTTTTCTGTACTTTTAACCTAAAATGTCCTTCCCTCACTTCTCTATTAAATCCCCCTCACCAGCACATACTTCAATACTCATCTGAAATGAATCCCTTTCTGGCTCACAGAGTTTTCCATAGGTCATTTTTCCTCCTTTTCTCACAGCCAAGATTCAATTTCATCTAATGTTAGTTTTCTCAAGTGTAGCTCTTCCTCCGTAAGGTTCTTAGGGACAAAGGATATAACTTACTTATTTTTGTGTCCTCCTTCCCAGATTGCTTAGCGCAGACTCAAATCAATTTTGTAATACTTTTAATTGTCATATTTTCAACAGTACCTTCAAAAATCTTACTCTATGTACAATACTTTCTGAATGGAAAAAATTTTAATCTAGAAATTTGATAATTATTCAGAAAATATGATGTACCAGTCTAGTCAAATGCCCTGTACAATGAGGACTTAATAAAAAAAATAACTTAAAACAGCAATATGGTTCATTAGCTTATCACTACTCAAAAAATGCTATCAGAAAAAAAAACAAAATTACATGATTAACAACTTGGTAGAAATTGAGAAAAGTAGAATATTTAACAAGGTATTAAGTAAATCTGGAAATGGATTTTGTTAGTTATGTATTGTCCAAACCAGCAGCAAATTAGGAAATATATATTAACTCAGCTACATTGAGTGACTATCCAGTCCATTTAATATAAATATAAATAAAATCTGAAGATAGTTAGACAGCTCTGAATATTATTGTGCCCAAGAGACAAGACGAGTTGATAATGCTGTGCAAAAATACACTAAGAAAACAGAGACCATACAAGAAGCACTAAATACACAATTGTTGGACCTTACTTAGAAATTCTGAAATGGGAAAATGGCAATTTTAAAGTTTTCTGTTTAATTTGCTATAATATTATTTGTCCATGTGGTCCAAGTTTCTCTTGAGTAAAGATATCAGGTGATGATGATCTAATTTAAGAAACTGTCAGTGGTAGAATATATGAATTTATGATCAAGGCAGAAATATGTGTGAAATACAATTGCTGTTAATAGCATTTGAAACTTCATTTTCTATCACAGATTATAAACCCCAAAATGAATGAGAGAACATAAATGCAATTTAACCAGAAATGAAAAATCCTGGTTTCTAAACTGGGATCGCTCTAGCAATGTAATCATAAACAAAGTTCATTTTTTAAGTTTCATTTATCTATTTACTAAGATAATGATTTTATACCATCCTCTACCTGCAATCCGTATGTTATAGTGAAAACTAAATAACATAGGAAACAGCCTTAGAAACACTGGTAAATAAAAGTAGTATACAATGTCTTCACCTTTTATGCATGTTGATAGCAATATTAGCAATATCAACACAATTATGATAAAATATAACAGCTTGAACTGTTTTAGGAACCAAATATGGGAAAAGAAACTCTTATTTGTAGTGCAAGACAATGTATTCTGTCACTTGTTGGCTGCAACCTCAAAAAAAGGTGAAAACTTTTGGTCAGGAGAAACGTGAAAGGAATTTTGAAAAAAACAATTTAATAAAAACTACATGCTTCATTTGTCAGAACCCCATAGCTTCAACATAGCTAATCCCCTACTTTATTCTTAGGAAATATTCTTAAAAGTTGGAGGTTGTTTGTTAGCAACAGGTGTAGATTTTATTAAAGAAAAGAAAGAGAGAAAAGAAAAGGCCATCTTCTCTGAATTATTTTTCACTAATAAAACAAAGGATCCCAAAGAACAGTTCTGAGTGTTGACAATCAGCACTCAGAGATATATTCTGCAGGTATACCTTTCATTAAATGCACTGCCTATGGACCAAAAAGGTAATTGGAACAATAACCCTCAGTACTGAGGCGGCTGCTTTTGCATTTGCCCCATATGCTACACAGACTGATATAAATGTTATCTGAGGGTCATAAAACACTCTGTGAGAGTAAACTTTACCCTATGGGAAGTAAATTTTCAATGTGGCAAGTTCTGTTAAGTGCCCTGCAGACAGGAATTCTGCAAAGAATATTCTGAAACAGACAATTCATCTTTTATAGGTAAGCACTCTATCATAGAAGCCTAGGAATAGGAAATTGAGTCTTGATTCCCCCAGGTCATCATAGTTTATAACTCTAAGAATGATAACTATTATTAAAATTTTAAGGATCTCTGGAAATGGTCATTCTGTAACTTTCCTTGGAAATAAATAATAAACTATCTCTAAAATTTATCCATATGTCTAACCTAAGACTCTCATAGTATAATGGTGGCCTCATGTTTTTGCTTCAAGGAAGTTATCCTTTTATTCTTGTATTAATCCATACATTCATTCTTCAGCTGAAAAATACTTATGGAATGACTACCAAGGTAAATCTTCTCAGTAGCAAGAACTATCCATGTATACATAAGAACATAAGAGATGATCTCTGGCCCCTGGATAGGCAACAACAACAATATGCCTTTTTATTAGGATCATGAGGAGCAATGTATAGGCACATCTGACCATTTACAGAAGATATAAAGGAGAGAAGAACAAGATAAAATCTTCAACAGACAAATCTGAAGAAAATGGAAGTGAGGAGGATAATCTATTTGGTAAAAAGAAATATAAATGTTTTATCCCACTTTTAAAATAAGATGCAGTACTAAACTGAAGTATATGGATAAGAGCACTGAATGATAAAAATATTAAAGTATAGGGAGTTTTACTGCTATATCAAGACAAATCAAAATCTAAAGGGGGAATATGGATGCCAAAATTGGGAAGAGAGGCCAGGAGGGGAGCAAAAAAAAATAGCAAAGTTGCTCACTTCCTGACTATATTAGATGTTGGTTACAGAGTGTTTACTTTAAAACAATTTGTTAATTGAAACATATCTTGGTATGGTTTTCTATACTTGTTTTGCTTTTCAAGAAGCATTTACCAACGTGGAACAACCAGAACTCATGCCTTACTGGCAAGTAAAATGGCATGACTGCCTTGATAAAAGAAAAAGTTTGGCACGTTCTTATTAACTTATTATGTGACTCAGCAATTACATTCCTAGTTGCTTGCTCAAGACTTCACACTTGCCAAAAAACAAAACAAATCCATCAGTTGGTGATTGAATAAACTAGTAACATTGCATCTATATAAGCAATAAAAGGGAATAACCTTTTAATATATATAACAAGTATGTACCTCAAACAGACTAAGTAAATTAAATGAGTTACAAAAAAAGCACAGATTTTATTAACTTCAGTTCTATTGCTTGCAAGAAAAGACAAAACCATAGGGAGAGAAATTAGATTGGCCATTCCCAGGGTTTCAGAAAAGAACCAAAAGTAACGAGAAGAAAGAACTTTTCAGGTATGTAAATAGTCTATATATTGATTGCAAGATATAGTTTATGTATTAGTTATAGGATGGATAAACTTGTCAAAACTGATCAAATGGCACATCTAATAAAATGATTTTTTTGCAAATTTAACCAATCATATAAATCTAATTATTATTAAGAGTTGAAATAAATTTAATAATTTAGTATCCAATTTCAAAATACATTATTCAATATACTAAATCTCTTTTATTTCTAAAATGTGTGTTGAGTAGGGAGAATAACTCATTAAAAGCTAGAAAAGATAATTGAAAAAAAAAGCTTAGAGAAGACACTAAATCTCTGGTGTTTTTATTGGTGGCTGTTCCTTCAGAGGAATTGCGTAGAAGTGAAAACAATTCTGGTAGTCATAAAGTTCTCTCCTTTCAGGCTCTTTTCCAAACCAGTTCAAATAAATCCTAAAGTGGACCACATCAGAGCCAAGAGCAATAATGGTTATATCTACTGCAGAGTGTCTTAGCTTCCTTTGCCACTCAAGGTCCTCAGGATTCAATTTTGGCCGTCCTCAACAGAAATATTTCATCTGGGCTTGGCAGTTTTCTAATATTGATTTCTCCAGAGTCAAGTAACCAAAATAGGCATGGTGAAAAGGCAGCCCCACAGTCTCACTGTGATCACAGTATAAAGAATAGACCCATTACCTCCTAGTTCCTAACATGGAAGTTGCTTGTTAAAACTTCAAGAAGGTCTGGCTATAACTGGGTAATTATAACTTCACCAAGAAATACGCTTCAGTTCTAATACACTGTCCCTTAAATAGCATTATAAAATTATAATGCAATTAAAGTCCATCATCTTATGAATGAGCAAATTAAGATCCTGAAAGAACAAATTATCTAACCACAGTTTTCACATAGTTAGAACAGGTCTAACACTACATCCTCAAAAGCTCATTTAATAGAACAGTACTTGTTCAGTGAAGTGAAAATTGAAATTATACCCTGGCTAATATTTTAGCTACCAGCAACGAATAATGGGCAGTTTCTTTATTTTTTTTTTTTTATACTTGACAACACAGAGCTTCATTAAAAATTTAAAGAGAAACGTGTGACAGGACATGTCATGTCTGAGAAGGAAACAGAAACACAAAGGAATTAGGAAATATTCAGCAATCAGTACGTTAAAAGCTGTTCAGGGTGCTAAAAACAGACCTTTTTCTTTTCATTATCTATGTAGTTGGTTTTAACCTTCCTCTGCATTGCTTGAGAGAGCTTACACACTAAGAATGAACTACTAACACCAAAATATGAGCTCCATTTTAAAAATGTCATTTAAAATATTTTCTTCCATCTGTTGTAATATGAGGAAAATGTATCATTTAACTAATGTTTTTTTGCCATTTTAAATTTCTGATAGATTTTCTGAGAAGTAGATAAGAGGCCTCCATTTTTATGCGACGTCTTCACCACAGCTATTACTCATAGTACAGAAACAGCATCCCCAACCAAATAAAAAAGCGCCCTGTATATTCATCAGAAGAACACAGCACTCAGGAGAGTCAGGGTCTATGATAGGTTGAAGGTGATGGCCGTCTGAAATAGGAACAGATCTAGAAGAGGAATAAAAGCGGTCTGAACTATTTACTCTTCAAAGGTCAATTGACAGCTTTACTCAAATTATTATTTTTTCCTTTCAAAGATACAGACAAAATATTCTCGTAATGTACTAGTCAGATACAGAGATTGGACGAAATATGTAGATAGAACATTTATGGCATATTATCTTCTTCAACTTTAACTTCTAAGCCGGGTAACTACACCTTTCAAATGGGCAGCAGAAAATGAACCCTACAATTCCATAAAGTTTCTGAGAGACTACAATATAGACAACAACTAGCAAATGAATTAAGTAGTAAAATCATATCCACTTATAACTCCTAAAAGTTCAGCATGCTATAGCCTGCATTTAAGAATAGCAATCAACATTGACAGGAACAATCCCTAATATAGCAATCGAATAAATAACCTCTTAGCAGTAGATACCTGTTCATGAGTTAAGTTCAGAGCAGGTGGAGAGAAATACTGAAGCTAGGAAGTAAAAGCTTGAATGCTACATGGATACATGAATGATTTTTAACTAGCTAAGTCAATTATGGGTAACAAAGCATAGTTATTGCCTTTACTTAAATTTATTCTGTGTGATGTACGTGTATATAGCTACACAGACATATAGACACAGCATTTCAAGCTGCAGAGAAACACTAATTGATTGGATGTGATATGGTTTGCTAATTGTAGATAGTTTTCAAAGTATGTGTGCCTGATAGTGACTCCAGCAGGCTGATGCAATAGAAAGTTTCAAACACTTTGCAGCACTTTGTCACAAATGAAACATGAGTATTATTTTTGCTATTATAACTACTCACTCACTAATTTCATCTAATTCACTCATGCCTTTGCACAACAACAAGCCATTAATATGAAGTCTGTCCTGGATTGGACTAAATTTCTCTTCATTTATAGTTAACCTACAAATAATGTGTTGACTGGTCCATATATGTACAGATATATATGTACATATATCTGTACATATATGTTCATATATGTACATATATCTGTACATATATGTGCAGAAGGCTTTTCTACCTGGACTCTGTATTTTTCAGGATGCATAGTATGTTCATTTTATTATGCACATAATAAAAGTGGCTTCCTGTCAGCAATACTGTACATAATGACTAGATTGTTTCTAAAGGCAGCAACTCAAATGCTTTTGCAAATCACACATGGGTTGCATGAAATCAGTACCCAGTGGAGCTGCTTATTTCTTCATAAGTCTCTTTCTAAACATGATTGCTGTTCTACCTCAATACACACCATCAAGCCTGGCTAGTGTTCCTGACAGTGCTTTCCAGGTGACTCCTGTGCACCAAGTCTTTCTTCACTCAAGTTGCAGTAATGAGGCTGGGGGTACAAATGCTAATTTTCTTTACATAGCAAAGAATACAGTGCTTGGACTCAGTCCACACCAGTAACCTCGATTGGTAGGAGACATTTCAGGGACAGAGTAACAATCCCAATTTAAACTGATAGTTCTAGGAAGATGGAGACAGTTCTGGAATTAGAGGAGGTCACAAAGTTAGTACCACATAAAACATAACTGGCTATTTACTACATCACAGACAACAGGTTTAATAATCATTCTGACATCTGAAAAGCATCTTTAATTTACAACATCAAATAAAAAGGCAAAGAAGGGCCAGCACTAATGATACTACCACTGCAGCACAGCACCATATTTAAAAAGCTCCCTCATTTATAGTGAAGGTTAACCTAAAAATACCTTTATTTCCTTTCTTCCACTTACATTAAAGAATGTAAATGGTCTGAGTTAAGTTTGTTATTGCTCTTAAATTACACTCAAATCAGTTTGACTTTTGAACTTGGGACTGATTATGTAACCTCTGACTTGGCTTCTCATCTCTCTCCATTTTTAATTACCCAAATTTGAACTATTGCTCACCATTATATCCTAACCAGAGGTCAAGCAGGTGTAAAGGAATATTGATGAAGGTTTGATAGTGAAATAAAAAAGACCAACTCATTCAAAATCTTTATAGATCCTATCACTTAAGTGACCTCATTACTCATAACCACAGGTAATTACAAATGTTCACTTGGCAGGTTCCTTAAGCCATCAGAGCCATCAAATAAGCAGGAAAAGACACAAAACCAGTCTCAGACTAATTCTTTTGAATCACTCATTCTTCCACTTAAAATCTACTTTCCCTACTCTCAACTGTCCCAGCTTCCAACTTCATCCTTAACTTCTGTTGAGGCTTCATTAACCATAAACATACCATGAAAAATACTTTCTCCTAACTCATCCCAGGTCACAGCAGCTGATGATTCTGTGCTCCCATTCACAGATGGCAGTATGTTATAAAACTTGTATATATTCGAACATTCTCATGAATTTGCACATATAGTACTTGAGATTCTTGAACAGTGGAGTGTTTCCACTTACTTGTTAATATTTAGACATGTTAACTGTATCATGAAATTCAGAGACTGTTCAATTTTGTAGAAAAAAGCGACATCGAAGAAATAACAGTGCTTCTAAGAATTGATCCTAATTGTCAGCATTTTGAACCATTGTCTATTAGACTTCAATAGAATCTATGAAAGGTTTATTTGAAGAATTCTGGTGTCAAAGTATTACCAAAGATAAAATTTCCCAGTTCCAGGACTAGGAGTTAATAATCACGTACCCACTTGCGATTTTCTTTTTATCTTACCTGGGAAAAATCTTAAAGTGCAATTAAATGCTTATCCTCAGAAAACTTGTGGAGTTTCATCAGTATGATTACTTTTCATTTTATGTTTTTTTTTCACTAGCCTTGTTATAAAATTAGCTTTTATAATAGACCATTTTATATCTTTTGAAAAGGAAGATAATTAACATTATTTTAAAAAGTAACCTCAACCTATGTAAAATTTTGAAAGAAAATCAGTATCTCAGATGTCATCACATACAGGTATATTTTCCTACCTGGGAAAAAGGGGAGAAAATTATTAATATGAAAGTTTTAAATTCAATATAGTAATTTAGATTATAGTAATTATTTGTGTGAACATTTGATGCTGCCCATGTCCAAGGGTAATTCACTACAGGTGTGTTATGTAATACTGAGAATTTTACAAAGAATGTCCCTAAATTATAGGAACAGAACTGCTCAAATAAGCATAGCTAGATATTGCTTAAAAATCAACCCTTAAAGAGTGTGAATAACCATCAGAAATGGTTCAGTGGGTCTACTAAAATTGTGCAATTATCTTATCTGTTATATATGCATTTATTCTCCCATCCTTTGCTAATTTACATTAGTTATTGGCTGTAATTTTACTTGAACTTCCAGTTTCAATAGAACTTTATGTAAGAAAACTGATTATATAGGCGGAAAAGTTGGCACAGAATCTTCACAAAATTCGTATATGAAACCAACCACTATTTATTTAACATGATTATCTTCTCTAAGTCTAAGATGCAGCCTGGGTCCTAGTATAACTCAAATCAGTATGTGATTGTCATTTGATTTACAGCAGATGACCCAGCATCATATGAAAATAATTTATTGTGCTATGTGTCTCACGCCTTGCAAATCAGTATCTTGAATACAGAGACATCTCAATTAGATGCACAGGGCTTAAAATATCTGCTGCCTTCTTTCCTAGATCATTAAATAAGGCAAATATTAGGAAGCAATGCTTGTTTTTAAGTTATTTTAGAGGGAGAAGAGCTATTACTTTAAGTTGGAGACATAAAGTCAGAGTTACCATCAAATCAAATGAAAAATTGGGTACAGGGTGAATATAAGTAATAGCCTGTGAGGGGTGGGACATGAATTCATTCATTGATTGGTGCATTTCTACGGCATCTGTGTATTATCATGGGCTTGAACAGTTGTGCAGAGTATTAAATTATGACTCTGAACACAGGGGAGCCATCCATTTTCCAAGAAGTCTCTGAACCAAAGACAAAAGCATTCATGGCATTAGCTACAATGAGATAAATCATCTGAAGGCTCCCCTTTGGCATCTCCCTGTAACACATCTAAAAATTAAGGTAATGTTACCAAAGCCTCTGAACTGCGATGCTATCTTATACACCACCAATCATGTGGTCACATAAATCCCAATGGTAAGGTAAAGTCTAGATTCATATAGATCATTCATGAAAATTTTAGAACACTCTCTGAAACTTGGTTATGTCTGGAATAATCCCATAAAGAAAAAATGAAAAAAAAATATTTTTATGACTTCGCAAAGGGTGAAGTGATAAAGGAATGAAGGCAAATAGTCTGTGATAGGGTGCTCAGGTCTGGTCCATGACTGTAACTACAGAAGTTGGTGCTTTTTCCTAAATAGGTTGTTATTTATTAGGTCAAACCTTCACCTATTTCATATTAACAATAGCTGTGAGTTAAAAGTGTCTGATTGTGACACACAGACCAGTGGAACAGAACTGAATGCTCAGAAATAAAGTCACATATGTACAGTTAGCTAATTTTTGATACAGGAGCTAAAACCATACAATGGAAAAAGGACTGTCTCATCAATAAATGGTGCTGGGAAAACTGGATTGCTATGTGCAAAAAAAAAAAAAAAAAAGAATCTAGACCACTCCCTCACACCATATACAAAAACCAACCCAAAATGGATAAAAGACTTGGATGTAAGATGTGAAACTATAATACATAGGAGAAATCAATTACATAGGGAAAACAATTCAAGATTTACACTTCAGAAACCTCTTTCAGGACACATCTACAAATGTTTAATACAAATGAAGGAAAATATAAACAGCAGGGACTACATCAAACTAAAAAGCCTCTGGACAGCAAAAGAGACAATAATAACCAAAGCAAAAAGAAACCCAATTGAATGTGAAATAATCTTTGCCCTAAACACAGCTGATAAGTGCCTGATAACAAATATACAACTCAACAAAAATAAGACAAAAATCCCGGTCAAAAAATGGGGAGGAGGTATAAAAAGACACTTCCAAAAAGGAAATACAAATGGCTAACAAGCATATGAAAATGCTCAACATCACGAATAATCAGGGAAATGCAAATCAAAACCACACTGAGATACAATCTTACACCAGTAAGAATGGCTCATATCAAAAAAAGAAAAAGGGCAACAACAACTGTTGGCATGGATGTGGAGAGAAAAAGGACACTTCTACACTGCTAGAGGGAATGCAAACTGGTCCAGTCACTATGGAAAGCTGTTTGGAGGAACCTTAAACTACTGAAAATGGAACTCCCATTCGATCCAGCAATCCCCTACTAGGAATTTACCCAAAGATTACAAAATCTCTAATCCAAAAAGACACCTGTACCCAGATGTTTACTGCAGCACTATTTACAATAGCCAGGTTACGGAAGCAACCCAAATGCCCTTAAATAGATGAATGGTACAAAAAGCTGTGGTATATGTACATGATGGAATATTATTCTTCAATCAAAAAAGACAAATATATGTCATTCACAGCAACATGTACGTAACTAGTAGGAATCATGATAGAGAAACAAGTAGAAAGAAAAAGAGAAATACTAGATGGTCTCACTTAGAGAGGCATAAAGGGAAAACAAAGACAAAAAAACTTAAGACTAACTCTCAGCAAAATTGAAGAACGGTGCATGAGAGCGAGAGAGGGGGAAAGTGGGAGTGGAAGGGGCACAAAAGACTATGATGATGGCTCAAGAGTGCTGGGAGAACCCTGGGGTAGATAACAATATAAAATGAAACAAAAAATTAAAAAGTGTCCAATTGTGCTGGAATTAAATCTAAAAGGACCTCTTTGTCAGATTCTTTCAAGTTTATTTTTAAAGGGAAACTATCATTTCTATTTTTACTACACCTAATAGCTTCCTCTAAGTAAAGAGTAGAGCTTACAGGTGGTCTAAATTCATACGCTTCCTCTAGCTTAATATAGGACCACGACAACCAGTGATATGTCATCCTCCTGGCTGGCCTTTATAAGACATGCTTACAGATCATGAAATCACCAAAAACTTATTGAGAGACCCCTCAAGAGCCATAGGTATGAAAATAAAACCCCCTTCAATAAAGCCAACGCTCTGCGATGCACAAATGCAATGGTAAAGACGGTCCAAAAGGAAAGAACTAAACTGTTGAAATATTAACTCCTGAAATGCAACAGCAACTTGCACAGTGCAAATTCAAGCAAATGTGCTACTGATGCAGGGAGCAATTCACCTCATGAGGCAAGCTGCTCAGTTCTGAACAATACCTGGAGAATTGCTGCTGCAGGCCACGCATCTGAATTCGGTTGCACTCAGACTCCAGTGTCACCTCCTGTAATCGCTTCTCGCTCTGAAGACGTAAGTGTCTCTCTTCTTCCAATTCATGTATCAGCTTCTCATGCTGTAAAAGGCAAATGGGTAATGACTTTTAAAAGGTTTTTCTTAGATATTATGACAAAGATTATTAGTAATAGTCATAAGGCTAACTTGAACTTTACATGTACTTAAAATATATGTACGTATATTAATTAAATCCTTATTAAGACCCCATGAAGTAGATTCTATTATTATTATTAATCTCTTGCTATAGATGAGGAAATCAAGGCATCTAAGTAATTTGTAATTAAAAATCAGAAGCTAACAAGCTTTCAATCTTGGTTGATTTGATTCTTAATGCTTGAATAAATTCCATTAAACCATATGGCTTCCTGTGCAGATATGAAGATCTATAACCTAATAATACTATCAAGTACATGATAATTCAAGTAATAATAAAGTCATTAAAGCCTCTTCAGAATTATCTCTTCAATCTCTAGTATTTGCTTTAAAAGGCACAGCTCTGTTTTTCATAAGGGACCAGGTATTTCAAGTTAATTAGACCATGGAGCTCATGATAATTGAGTTAAAGAATAGATGATCACAAAGTATCATGGTGACAGTTCACAGGTGATAAGGTAGTGGCAGAACTATGGGATATACAATGATGTGAGGGGGAAAAATACATATATATAATCAATAAAAGCAAGTGGAATAAGAAAACTTATTATTCATTTTATCCAAATACATTTCCACAGATAAAGATAGGCTAAACCATCAACTATACTTGTAATCCCAGAAAACCTGTTCCTCTCACCAATAGGCATCAGGGATTAATAGAGGTACTGGAAGACCAGAGCAGACAGGTCAGCAGAGATTTACTGCTGGAGTGAAGGAAAAGATCCAGACTCAAGAACTCCTAATATTACTTATTCAACCTTGTTAATATTGTTTTCACTACTGCCTTTTAAGCATGTTACACTGTAATGATTATTATTGTTGATAAATTAAGTACTTTTCATAAAAGATACAAACAGATTAAAATCAAAGATTTAATGTCTGATTTTAAGAGACCTATTCTTTTTTCTTAATCTATATTCATAAAGGGAAAATTGGGAAGCAGAGATCTCAGTTTTCAAATAAATCAGACAGTCTACTTGAAGTAAGATGAAACTGGATATATTACAGAGAGCGTATTTCAGGAAGTGACAGCAAAGGTGGATTTTCTTTAGGCTAATTTGGCAGGGGGAAGATGGGGAAAAGAAGTTCTGAGGACTATGAAGGAAACATTGGATCATGATGTGGAAATAAATCAAGCTTATTTAAAATAATTAGATATTCCCTTGCCTCTGCACCTTTGACCTTGCTTTTCTGCCTGCTTGAATAAGCCTTCTAAGGTCTGTATTTAAAGTCTTGATCTTCTTTGCAGGCTCAGCTCTAAGATAGCTCCTTTAAATTTTTTCTCATCATTTCATTGTTCTCTCCCTATCCTGACTTCTATCAGCACCTATTATCTTTATCATTCTTTAGGTTCTTGCTTTTTTCTATTTTAATTTTTCAAGAACATTTATTATACTTCCTCAACTACACTTTTTAAGATTGGGAATAACCTAGTGCACATAAGGTAAATGGTGTTTAGCATATTACTCAGTATATAACAGTACCTGAGATACATTTGATTATTGATTCTTAAGTCAGTCTTTTTGCTAAGTCAAGTCTGCAGATTCTATGGCTCTAAGTCTTTGATGGTCCATTTTTAAGCCCCACCAACAGTTGCTTCTCTCAGAATTGAGACAACATCAAGTCAAATCAAGTATTTATTCTTTCACTTTTCAGCAACTTTAAATGAGGGCAAAAATTCATGGTCATGGAAGATAAATTTGCTAAGGTCAACTCTATAAAGTGGTTAAGATAGAATAATTAATATTACAAACATTTTACCACAATAAAAAATAAACTCTTTACTCAGTTGTTACAAGCAGTTAACATGCTTCTATTTATTTATGGCCCTGTTGCACTAGAAGGAACCTGGACACATGACTGATGTTAAGGAATCTGGAAGATTCTGTTTTAATTCTAGAAACAGGAAAAAAAAAGTAATATGGTTTATGTTAAACAGCTCACAAGCACAACCTTTGAAGAAAGTAAAGTTTTGCAGAGAAAATAGTATTCCTCTTTCCTTCAAAGTAAAGATCATTACACAGATTCACATGATGCCATTCCAAAGAGTACCCAAAATCTAGTACAGGAGAAGCTTTTATGAATAATACTTTCTACTCAATTGATTAATACCTTTCACATGTGAATAACATGATACATTTACAACATAGAGGAAGTCCTGGGGAATTCTAACACCAGTAAAGGCAAACATTGTTTACCAAAATATGTTCCCTTTAAATCATATGTGTTTCATCAAAATTTGACTGCTAAATCATACTATTTTTCAAATACAGAACATTTCCTTCCCAAGTTATAAAACATTGCTAAAAGTATTAGAGGTTGTACAATGTATAGACCAGAAATATGTTATTATTGCCTGTGTTCTAGGTGTAGGCTGATTTATTCAAAAAGTAATTTTGATTTTTCCACAAATTGCTCTGAATCTTTTACAGTGGGAAAGTGGAAGGAAGTGAGAGATGAGAAATTGGTAGGTGTTATTTTTATGACACCACTAGATATTGAAAAGCAGTAAGTAAAAGACTATATCATAGAAATCTGAGTAATAAATCTGATGACATCAAATTTCTATGGTAACATCTCTCCTTCCACAGACCCAATGGGCTGGGCTAACTTAAAAAAAAAAATCTTAAGAAAGCTCTAATAATGCTTTTCAAAATTCATTGAACCAAACTTTTCTATGCTTTCCCATTTCATTTAGCAAGATCACCTTTTCCCTTTCTCTTCATTGCTTTCCTTGCCATTACACTCAAATCACAATACCAGGATCACTATATCAGACTGAACCTAAGAAGTCTTCTATATGTTCACTGAAAACTTCACATGCTCTTATGCTGTCTTCCTTAAGGGATAAAGATCTACAAAAGGCAGGTTTGCATATCTTTCTTAACAAAATTGGACTCAGAGCAGGTGAACTTTCCTCCCTTTGACTTTTGACTGTTGTCTCTAACTGAAAATAAATAATTCTATGAGAAACAGTTTTCTAAAGGGTTGTGCAGCACTTAGCAATACTATGTCACATTATAGCATATTTCTTCAAGGTGGAGAAAGAGAAATCAGAATCAAGGGGAAAATCTCCAAACCTTTCCTTGTTATTGCAAAGGAACAGACAGCTGGGTTCCCAAGAAAAATTGAACATACAAAACAAAACAAAAAAAAAAAAGGTAGGCTAAATTCATGTCTCTGCTCTATCCAAATCATCTTGTTTCTATTAATAGCCTTCACAGAGATCTTAAACTACATCAACCTTAATTTTTATCCTCTGTTTATTACTCCAAAGATGAAGATTTCATAGTTTCCCAAAGTAAGCAATTTTATTGCATCTAGTATCCCGGGTGAAAGGGGAACTGACAACTGCAATTCCCAGCACCATCTGTGTGCTGGGCCTCCTGCGCTGTGCACCAGAGCAATTGGACATTGAAGGGAGGGTGCCAGAGAAGAGGAAACCAGCACTTCACAGGTCCAGCTAAACAGCTCAAGTAGTCTTCAGAGGACTAGTAATTCCCCACAAACCCTAGGAGAGTAACTTTCGCCCTCACAGTCTGAGGAAAGAAACACACAGGTGGGAGAAGAGAGTTCCACTAGCAAACCCATCAACCCATTTTCTCCTTAGACTGCAGGGAAGCACCAACCAATGCAGCAGCCATCTAATAGCCACAAATGTAACTAAGCTGCTCAAGCACAAGACAGACTCATCCTGACCTGATACAAGCATCTGAACAATCATGCCAGCCAATACAAGAGCCATAATATCCTAATACATAGAACAAGCCCAAAAGCAAACCACAGGAAGGAGGAAAAAAAGCAAATTCTCAAGCAAAACCTCCAGGATACATAATCTCCAGAACCCAATAAAAATGACAGAAGAGAAATGTCTCATCTGTCAGACAAAGAATTCAAACTCAGCATGACAAAAGCACTCAGAGTTAAGAGAAGAAACCAAACTCAGTATGACAGAAGCATTCAAAGAGTTAAGAAAAGTAGAAAATATAAAAAAAAGAATATATCAATAAGAGTAACATAATTGATGGACTGAAGGAGGAGACTGAATCCTTAAAAAAGAAACAGAAAGAGATACATGATATAAAAAAAGTAAAAGAGGAGCTCAAAAATGCAAGGGAAAGCCATGAAAACAGACTAGATGAAATAGAAGAATCAGTACCTTTGAAGATACCAAAATAGAAAAGACCAAGAAAGAAAAACAGAGAAATATAAAGAAAGAAGATAGAAGGAAAACTCAGATCTTTCAGATACCTTGAAGAAAGGAAATATTAGAGTAATTGGAATCCCAGAAGGAGAAGAGAGAACCACTGGAACTAAAAAGAAGGAAGAAGGAAATGAAAACAGACATACAGGATGCCAGAATGACACCAAACTGCCTTAAATAAAGGATAAACTCAGCAAGACACATTACTGTAAAGCTTTCAAGAGTCCAAGATAAAGATAGAATAATGAAACTGTTTAGAGAAAGGAAATAGATAACAAAAGAAAGTATAGTAGGCTGACATCAGATTTCTCTAAGGAGACACTTCAGGCAAGGAGACTGGAGCCACTTATCTTAAAAACTCCAAGACAAAAATTGACAGTCAATAATACTTTATCCTGCAAAGATCTCATTCATTTATGAAGGAAAAATAAGAATCTTCTCAGACAAGCAAAGTCTTCAGACATTTGCTACTAAAAACCTCCACTCCAAAAAATCTTACAAGAAGCCTTAAGATCAAACCAACAGAAGAATAAACAGGTGTAACAAAATAAGGAAGAAGACAGAACTTCAAAATGACCACCAAATTGGCAACTTCAGACTCTTAAGTATCAATAATCACTCTAAATATTAATGGTCTAAACATCATTAAAAGGCACATAGTAGACTAGATCAAAAAACAAAATCCAACATTCTGCTTCCTCCAGGAAATACATTTGAAATCTAATAAGCACAGACAGAAAGTAAAGGACTGGAAAACAATCCTACAAACAAATGGGACCCCCATCCCACAAAAGTCAGGGGTAACCATCCTTAAAGCAGATCAAGCAGATTTCAAACTAAAAAAGTGACAAAGGACAATGATAAATTGTTAATATAATTAATTCTGGTTAATATACCAGAAAAACATAACTATGATTAACATATATTCACCAAATGAGGGCACACTAAAATTTATCAGGCAATTACTACCAACACTAAAAACAGATATCAGCAAAAATACACATGTGATAGATGACTTGAACACTCCATTCTCAGCCAAAGGAAACATCAACAAGACAGCAACTACACAAGGACACTAAAAGCTGCAAAGGAAGATCTAGACTGCATGGACCTAATAGATATCTATAGGACACAGGACTACAAGGAAAAGAGCATATATTTTTTTCAAATGCACATGGATCATTCTTAAAAATCAACCATATATTACGTCACAAGAAAAATATGAATATACACAAAGATTAAAATAATATTTTTTATCATAAAGGCATCAAACTAAAAATCAATGACAGAAGAAAACAAGGAGATCACCCACTAAATGGAGACTGAACAACTTGCTACTGAGAGGCCACTGGGTAAATGAGGAAATCAAAGAAGAAATTAAAACATACATTGAGACTAATGACAAAGATGACAAAACATTACAGAATGTATGGGACTCAGAAAAAGCAGTATTAAGAGGAAAATTCATAGCAGTACAGGCTATGTACAGAACTAATCCAATCTCTGATTAGATTCACAGAAATAATCTAATCTCTTAACTCAAGGAACTAGAAAAAGAACAGTGAAAAAATCCAAAATCCAATTGAAGATAGAAAATAATTAAACTTAAAGGAGAAATAAATAAAATAAAAGACAATCAGAAGATAAATAAAACCAAAAGCTGGTTCTTCGAAAAAATAAAAATAAGTGATAAACTCTTAGCAAGACTCATTAAAGAAGGGAAAAAATAAAACTTAAGAGGAAAAATTAACAGGATCATAAATGAAAGAGGAGAAATTGCAACTGACACAGCAGAAACCCAAAACATAATTAGAGACTACCATGAGCATATATATGCAAATAAATGACAATCTGGAGGAGAGGGACAAATTCTTAGAACCATACAGCCACCCAAAGTTGAACTAAAAAGAAACAGAGGACTTAAACAGACCAATAATAATGAGCATAACTGAGGCAGTCATCAAAACTCTTCCTAAAAACAAAAGCCCAGGTACAGATAGTTACACAAATGAATTATACCAAACATTAAAAGATGAAATAATGTCAATATTACTAAAACTCTTCCTAAAAATTGAGAAAGGAAACTACCAAACACACTCTATTAAGCAAACATTACACTAATACCAAAACCAAACAAAGCACAAAGAAAGAAAACTACAGAACAATCTCCCTAACAAAAACAGATGCAAAAATTCTAAATAAAGTCTTGGCAAACTGAATCCAACAAAGCATAAAGAGTATTATACGCCCTGACCAAGTGAGATTTATCCCAGGTGCACAGAGTTAGTTCAACATATGAAAATCAATGAACATAATCCACCATGTCAACAAGGACAAAACCAAAAAACATATGATCCAATAGATGCAGAAAAAGCATTCAATAAAGTTCAGTACCTATTCACGATGAAAGCCTTTGAAAATCTTAGTATGAAAGCAGAGTTCTCAACATAATAAAAGCCATATACTATACGATAAATCCACAGCAAACATTGTCCTTAATGGGGAAAAACTAAAATAATTTCCATTAAGATCTGGAACCAGGCAAGGATGCCCCACCTCACCACTTCTTTTCAACATAATACTGGAAGTTCTATGCAGGACAATAATGCAAGAGAAAGACAAAAAAGAATACAAAAAGAGAAAGGATAATTGAAACTATCATTATATGCAGAGGATATAACACTCTATGTAGAAAACCTAAAATATGCACAGGAAAACTAGTTGGAACAATAAACCACTTCAGTGGGGTAGATGGGTCAAAATCAACACACAAAAATCTTTATCTTTCCTATATACAAAAAAATCAATTAGAAGAATAACAAATCAAAAAAAGCACTTCATTTACCATCACACCAATAAAAAATATGTAACTGGGAACCTAACAAAAGGCATGAAAGAGCTATATAAAGAAAATTATAAAACATTGTCAAACAAAATAGAAGACATAGAGAAGTAGAAAGACATACCCTGGACTGGGAGAATTAACATTATCAAAATGGACATCCTACCAAAAACAAGCTACAGATTCAATGGAATTCCAATTTAAATTCCAATGACATTTTTTAAAATATTGAACAAAAATACTGAATTTCATATTGGATAATAAAAGACCTCGAATAACCAAAGCCCTCCTGACCAAAAGGAGAGAGAACAAAAGTATTACATTCCCAAACCTTAAATTATATTATAAAACCATAATAATTACAATGTCATGGTACTGGAACAAAAACAGACACACAACCAATAGAAGATAATTCAAAGCCCAAAAATAAAGCCTCAACTATATGGTAGTTAATTTACAACAAAGGTGTAGAAACTATACATTGTAACAAGGATAGCCTCTTCAATAAAGAGTGCTGGAAAAACTTTACTGCTATATGCAAAAGAAAATCACTTTTTTTTGCATATAGACTACTCCCTCACATCATCTACAAAAACCAACTCAAAATGGATAAGACATCTGGACACAGTCCTGAAACCATAAAATACATAGAAGAAAATATAGGTAAAACATGTGGTGACCAATACTACAAAAGTATCTTTTAGGACACATCTATATATACAAAGAAAATGAAGGAAACAAACAACTGGGACCATGTCAAACTAGAAAGCTCTGTACAGCAAAAGAGACAATAATTAAAACAAATGGGAAAAAATTTTTGTACTCTACTCAACTGACAAAGGTCTAATAGCTAAGATACACAAAGAGTGCAAACAAGTCGACAAAAACAAAGCGAAAGACCCAATCAAAAATGGGAAGATCTTAAAAGATACTTCTCCAAAGAAGAAATACAAAAGGCCAATAGGCATATGAAAAAATGATAAACATTACTTATAATCAGGGAAATGCAAATCAAAAGTACAATGAGATACCATCTCACACTATATGAAAAAATCAGGCAAGAATAAGTGCTGACATGGATGCAGGGGAATAGCAACACTTTACATTGCTGGTATGAATTCAAACTGGTTTAGTTACTATGGAAAGTTGTGTGGAAGACCCTCCAACTACTGAAAATGGAACTACCATTCGATCCAGCAATTCCACTACTAGGAATCTACCCAAAGGATACCAAAACACTAATTCAAAAGGATACCTTACTCCCATGTTTACAACAGCACTATTTTCAATAGCCAGGATTTGACACTAAACCAAATGTCCCAAAACTGGCAAATGAATGAAAAAGTTACCATATGTTTACATGAATGAATATTATTCAGCAATCAAAAAGATAAATATGATGTATTTGTGATTACATGGATGGTTCTAGAAGGAATCATACTAATGGAAATAAGCCAGAAAGAAAAAGACAAAAACTGGATAGTCTCACATACAGATGAGATATAAGGAAAACAAACAAAAGGGCAAGAAAAAGTCAAAACTAGCAAGTTGACATCAGAAATAAAACAAACAGCTAGGAAGGGGGAGGGAGGGAGAGGAAATCCAGGGAAGAAAGAAGCACAAAAGATCAAGATGATGGTTCATGGGTGATATGGTAATGGGAGAACGCTGTGGAAAACAATGATGTAAAAAATGTATATAAATGAATAAAAGTTCACCTTACACAAAATATTAATTAATATTTTAGTGAAATCACAATCAAAATTTTGATGGACTTCACCAAAGAAAAAGAGCAAATTTTATTCAAATTTATATGAAACCACAGAAGACCTCAAATAATTGAAGCAATTGTGACCCCCCCCCAAAAAAAAGAAGAAAAACAGAGATAACATACTTCCAGATATCAAATTTATATTATACGGTAACATTAATCAAAACAGCATAGCATTGGACTAAAAGGAGCCACATAAACCTGATTTGTTTAATTAAGAACCCAGAAATAAACCCACACCTATACAGTTAGTTAATACAACACAGAAACCATGAGTATGCATTGGAGGACATGGGGAAAATGGGGCTGGGAAAATTGTATAACTTATGCACAAAAATGAAACTAGAGCACTCTCTCATACAATATGCAATGATATGTACTCCTGAGATTTGTATGGAGTGATAACAGATTATGGTAAGTAAAATAAGCCAGAAGGAGAAAGACAAGTATAGAGTTCAATCATATGTGGTATACAGAGCAACAAAGCAAAGGAACTAATACAATTAAACTAAAACAAAGTTTAGAAAAGACTGCAGAATTGAGGTCACTGGGGGGTTGGCAGGAGCAAAGTTGGAAGAGGTTGCTTTACTATAAAAAGAGGTTGCTTTATTATAAAAAGAGGTTGCTTTACTATAAAAAGTACCTTTAGGTAGAAGTGTCCTCTGGGCTGGGGGGGGGGGGGGATGCATATCTATGGAGGAGTAAACCTATTTCTCTGAATCATAGAGTGTTGTAAAACAAAGTTACCTGAAAAGAGTAAATTTAAATAATTACACAAAGCCAGTCTAACTGTGATGTGACAAAATAGGAAAAATAAGCATTGCAGTAAAAATTTCTACTAAAATATTCACGACTGCTTCTTAAGTTAATCAAACTTTAATACTGAGGGAAAACAACACAAATCACATTTCCACATAAGAACTGAGACTCAATCACAGATATCATTACAATATATGATTTAACCATGAATTCAGACACTTAGACTTTCCTATACAATAAGTTATTAATTTTTATTGGGTAACATTGACTTGTAATTTGGAAATATAGAGTCCCCTGCCCTACAACTCAGGTATAGCCACTATTGTGCATCTACCATTGAATCCCCCAGAGCCAACCCCCAGTCTATTGTGCTTCCTTCCCTCTTTGTTCTCATCCCTCCCCTATCTCTTCCCTCCTTGCTTGCTTCAGTTCATTCATCATCTTTCAAGGGTTAGTATGTAAGCTTGTAAAAGACATTATTTTTAAACCCAGCATCAAGTATAATTTTAAACAGATGGCTTGATCTGTGGCATGCAAAACTTCAAAGGTTAATAGTAACATTTCATTTCAAAGGCAGAAGTCAGTAAATACCTCTGTTCTAGTTCTAACTGTATTTGGTGATTCTAGTTTCATTAGTGGTTGACATAACTAGCAAAGCTAGTCACAGAAGATTGCATATTTAGAAAAGAAAGAGGAATTTCTTGCTGTGGAAATTTTAGTCACAACTATGCACAGTCCCCTGTGAAGGAAACATCCTCCTTGAGCATTGTGCTTACACTGTCTCCAGCCCTCTCTGAGCTCTGCTTAGCAAGACACAGCAGCATCTCCTCCTAGAGTATCCTGCATTGATTTGATGCTTAATGGGGACATGGCAATATAAAGTTATACACTACATGCTTATGTCTTAAAAAATTTCTTTGCATGCATTCAAGTTAAAATGTTAATATTTTTGTTGAATAATATTTTATGATCAAAGAGTCATAGAAAAATCCTTCAAGTAATCTAACACCTTTAAGTAATCAAGGAATCTAAGATATAGTGCAAATTAAACAGAGGTTGTTACAGAAGACCTCAGAGCTGAAATGATATTTCCAGATATTGATGAACATTTTATGTGAACTTAGTTAAGAAATGTGGATTTGGCAAACAAGTTACATACTTTGCAATGGGAATTTTAAATTAAACAGACTATTAGAAAAGACAAGTACATTTGATTCAATGACACAAACATAAAACATGGGATTATGACTCTATTCAATGCACACCTTTGAGATCTGCTTGAATGTGCTTTGAATTGAGTCTAAGAAGTCACAGATATCACCATGTGTTCATTAATCAGCATCAAATATATGCTGAAACATTTTAAGATTACAAAAGACATGAAGAATAGGCATCCTAATCTTTTCTGCCATCTTTTCAGAAGTTAAATTTAATGTGATTTTGTTTTGCTTCGGAAATTCAAAAACAACACAAATCAGCAACAACATTACTACTATATTTTCATGAAAACTAGTTTTAAATGGCAAATCTCTATATGAGACAAGTTCTAAAAATCCAAATAAAATGGGTCTAAATGAAGCTATAGTTAATACATTTAATTGCACTCTCGTTTTTGCTTTCTGAACAAATCACAATCTCCATTTCCCTGTAAGAGTCCCCGAATCCAATAACTCCATTAGTTATGGAAGATTCAGTCACCCTAGAAGCAGAGATACAGATAAAGAATTTAAAAATTGATTTTTTTTAAGTTGTGCTGGTGGTTGTAACAGAAGAATCAGAATCAGATTTTGAGATGCTAGGATCTGCAGTGCTGATAACATCGCCCAAGAGAGACAAAGCTTTTATAATAATGAAAAAGATGCAAAGCTTTTTTTTTCCCCAAGGGGAAAAAAGTGAGACAAAGAAGGAAAGGGTGTGATAAATGAAGGATAAGGACAGAAGAAAAAGAAAATTTCAAGAATAAAGAAGACAAGACCATTAGGGGAATTTTGCACACTGTACAACTGAATTTTCTGTGGCAACTTACCTGTTTTTTACTTAGGGAAAGGGTACAAATGTGAACTTTACTAAATGAAAATTTTCAGGGTGGATTGTACAGAAAAGAATAATAAAAATGAAGATTTGGCATATCATGATTGATTTGGATTACCAAAGCATGCTGGAACAAATAACAAATTATGGTTCCACAATTTGATACACGGAGAAAATTGTTTTTGTTTATAATGATCTTTATTATGTATTAACTAAGGCTACAAGAATTAAATAGTAATCTTTCTTCCACACCATAAATCAACCTAGCTTTGATTTTAATATAATCATGCACCTGAAAAAATCAGAACGTTATACATTGATCCACTAACCACAATTTCATCACTTTAAGTGTCTCAATTTTCACAATCATGCTCCCTGTGTTGGAGAAAGCATGAGTTTAGTGTGTTAGGCAGGAGATGAGGTCTGGTAAGGTTCAGGAAACTCCATGATACAGGACAGTGGCTCAGATTGAGGCTGATCAGATCATCATAAAGTAGAAAACAATATTTTCTCCACTGGAGAGGGGCAGCAATGTCACCCGCCCTCCCTGATAGGCTATTTGTTATCTCTGAGAAGGAACTCCTCCCTGATTCATACCGTATATGAAATATAGTTTCACTGCTATCAAACCATCTAGACTAGCAACCCACTACACTAATTATATGGATTTCATGATGAAGAGGTGACAAGTAAGAGAAAGTCACCAATTTGAGCAATGGAATGACTTCATAGAAGGAAAGGAAAACAAAATTGTGCTGGGTTAAAACTGCTTCAATAGAGCAGTTTTCCTTGAGAAACAGCATATAGCAGTGTCTCTGATGCCAAATCTTTTATACTGAATTGTTGAAGCTTTAAAAAATTTTTAACTGAGATCTACAGGATCCCCTAGTTTCTATTTCTTGAAAACTCAAGAACAATGGTGTTATGGATTGTTATTTTGGTTCTCCCATTAAATTGTGATGCTATATGGAAAATAAAATTTCCCTCTTTGAACTTCCTTCTAAAACAAGATGGTCCCTTTCAATTTTCACATTTTATGCATCCATGACATTAGCTACCACTGTGTTTAGGATTACTATCCTAAATATGGAGCCTTGACATGGAGTCGCTCAAGCAGAAGGTATTTGAGAAAAATCTAGAAGCAGGGATGGCACTCTGACCTCCCTTCACCCTTCTTACCCGTAATAGGTTATGAAACCCTCATGTAAGAGTCCCCTTCTTCGTTAGGAAGGGAGAGAGGAAGGAAGTCATTCTTACACCAAAGACAGAATTTAGAGTTAAGAAATCTGTGCAAAATAATCATTAGCAAATTAACCCTCCCACTCCAACTTACTTTATCACCATTTACAACCTAACCCAAACTTCTCTGTCTTTTCAATTCTTTACAAATTCATTGTTTCTTTCTCACAGTTATAAAAGTTTTCAACTCAGATCACATCCTTGGGTCTTGATATTCTCTTGTGAAGGCTCTCATGTAAATATAAAAATTCAGTAAGAATAATATAGCTTTGTCCTACTGATATATCTAAGTTTAATGTCCCAGTCAACTAGAAATTTTCCCCAGAAATTTTCTTGCCCTATAATGGCAAGAAAAACAAACTGGCATTATGAATATAGAAAGATAATGCAGAATGTCTATAAGAGGGAGTGTAGACATATATTAGGGATTAGTATACATTTTCATGATAATGAAATCAAGAAACAAAACCAACCTGTGTGAGCAACAGCAAGACCACACTATCTTGAAAAAAGGCAAAAATATATTTATTAAGTAAGTAAATAAACAAACAAATAAATAAATAAGACAAAAGTCTGAGGGTACAATGTACCCCTTTCGGAATCTTATCACAAATTCGATCTCTAGTACAAAAAAAATTACACGTGGATCCTTTAGCAACACGTGTCCACAAAATGTTGTGCTCCAGTCAAGCCATAAGCAGAAGATCCAATCAAATGAAACCAAGATCCAATCAAATGAAACAATCATGAATCCTCCTCCAAAAGGCAAAGTTCCAGCATTCTTTCAGCCCGAATCACCAAAACTCACTTGGAACAGCAGCAGCAACCACTTCAGATGTCTCAGGATGAGGACAGCAGTACTCCAAGTTTCCTTCAGGTCTCCAGACCATTTTCAAACTCTGTAGTTTTAAGCTGAAGCAGGTTTCCAAGTACCAAGCTTCCAAGTCAGTTTTCACAGAACACAAATTTCTACAGTATGCTTCCCCAGGCTCCTTACTAACCTGGCTTGGGGATGGAAGCCCACTGCATGGTTTCCTTCCCTGCCCCCTCTGCTGCACATGGCAGTAGCAGTGGCAGCTCCAAGGTCTCCAGCCTCCTTGCTGCTCCTCTACTCTCTTCCCTCTTCAGCTTCTTCTCTCTTGCTCTCCAGTCAAGCTCCTTCATAATCCCCTCTCTGTTCCTCTCATGAGAAAACTTGGTTTCCCTTTTTTAGTCTCTACCCACCAGGGCACAAAGGTGCAATCTTAATGCAATATGATTAAATTGGGGTCACAGACTCCCAATTTCACCACATCACCTGTATCAATAATGATGGTGGTGACCAGCACTCCTTGGGTGGAAACTATATGGATTAAGTTGCAAATTTAAGTGACTAAAGACATGGTTATCTCAGCTAGTTTGAAACAGGCAAGACAGTGTTAGAGACAGATCACTGGGATTAAATGTAAAACTAGGCAGAACAGTAGCGAAACACCCCAGAGGCACTGGTTTTTTTGGGTTCTCAAATAATTTCAGGTCTCAGCAGAACTTGAGGAGAATGATGGAATCTAAATGATGATTGAGCAAGGAAATTCTTCCATAGGGTAGACTTCCGTAGTGAAAGGATGCATTTTAGGAACAAGCAGTAGTGATTTCTTTTATTACTGTCTTCATTAGTAATGGTTCTGATGGTTAGAAAATGCCTCTCCACAGGGTATTCTGGCTCACTGACTACAACTTCAACAAACATCTCAGAAAACCATTTCTTCCATATTGTTGAATATCTATATGGGAGTTGACTAAGGGAAGCAAGACATTCTAACAAAAAAAGTGTGTTTCCAGTCAACTGCCTTATTCGGACATGTTCTCTTAGTCCAATCTTCTGAGATTTTTAGGTCAAAGGCTCAATTCTCAACTTAGAAAACAGCTTCATTTACTCAACCAATGAGTCCTTTTATAAGAAATCAATGACTCATTCTTTTCTCAGTGGCCACAGATCTTTCTCTGTTATGTTAATTTATAACAATTAACACTAACTATCCTTTTGGGGTGTGGCTCAGAAGTCAATTTTATTAAGTGCCTTCCTATTTTAATGAAGTCTTAAGTGTTATTTCCTATTCTTTAAATAGACTATATTTTATATAGGTAGCAGGGAGTATTTCAGTTATTCTAGAGATTTTTACTTCCAGTTCTCTGCCCTAAACCAATCTGTAGAATGCCCTAGGTTTATTTACCCATTTTACCCTGATGCTCTTCCATTTTCTCTTTCCCTCCATAATTATTAGCGGAGAAAGAATGGATTTCTCCAGCATATTGTGTTCCTATTTGAAGATCTGAGACACTATAATTATCTTTTGTTTCTTATTACAGAGGGTTCCAAATTTTTTCATTTCACACTATAATCTACAACTATGTAGGTTAGCTATGAAGGTTAACACTTGCTCTGATTTTTTTTCACCCTGCTATTTCTCTGACCCACCTAAATTTATGATTCACCACATACATTGCTGCATCTAACATTTAACTTAGTTCTTTAAAAATTACTTTTTGTCATATGTACTGCGAAGCATTTCATATTAAATGACTTCCCCTATCTCTTCAAAGAACATGTTTTTTTCATTAGGCAGGATGAGACCTTACACTTAGTAATGAAATTCCACAAATGATTAACATAACACTGATCATTGCAGATAGTCAATATATTCTTGTTGAATTAAACTCAATCCCCTTGACCTTCTCTACTTCCTCTTCCTTAGTTGGCAGCCAGTTTGCAAAATATGTATCAATGACTTCAATCTTCATGATCCAGACAATGAGGATAGTGTGATATGATTTTCTTTGGTGTAAAACTCCCCAAGGATACATTTCACAAGGTTAATTATATTCTTTACCTTTCTAGCACTTTTTTTGTCCTTTCTCAAATGTCCATTGATTATAAACTCAGACTTTGTTTTCAAGGTTTTTACTTGATTAGTCACTTTCACTCTATATTACATTAGAATTTTTGTTTCTTAGAGGATTTTCAATAACTTCCTTCTAAAGCACCTGTTTTTAAAGGATAATACATTTATTCAGCCTCCTAGATTTCACAGAATTAAAGAAAGAAAATATTCAGATAGGAATTCTTTCCCCCTTTAATTGTAATTCTTATATCCCTGTCTTTCTTTAGTGAATGGGTATAATTATAAATATGAGAAGTTAGAGTATTTTCTATGATAATTATTCACTCCTCAAAATAGGAGAAGAATTATAATGTCAACAACAGACTGTACAAGGTACTAGAGCATTTTCATTTAAATTCTGTCAGAAATGGTTTCTGGGACTTTGATAATTAATATTAATTTCAACAAATACTTTTTGTTAATTTGAAACACAATAAATGCTGTCATGCTTCCCATTTCATTGTGGAATAATCTCAGAAAAAAATTTTAAATGGGCCCTTGAGAACATCTGGGTTAGTTCTTACACAACCTTCCATGATTTTGTAACACTGGACCAAATGAGAAAGCTGAAATTTTAAAGCAGTTTGCCTTATTCTTGTTAGTAAATGCAAGTGTTCTCATTCTATCATTCTATTAAAAGTTCAGCCATAATATGTAAAAGATTATTTTGGAACTAATCACAAGTTTGTTCAATGCTTTAGTAGCTCATTTTCATACAATTACCAAAGTTGTAAGAAATTGAAAATATTATATATTGAATCCTAAGAGTTTGTATTATTTCAGGAAGTAAGGTTAAACAGAAATAACATTTTTTGGGGGAAATCTTTATAAAGTCATACAAAATGAGTTGAGTGAACACAGTGAATCTATTATAGAAAATGTATACTCTATAAAAGACAATGTGAGTTTATAAGATTTAATGCTGAAAGGAGTTGATGAAATTAAATGTTTTTCTGTCACATATTCTCAGATTCTGAAAGAAAATATTAAACCTAATCTTACTCATTAAAATTAAACAACTCAGAATGTACAAAAAGAGCCTTTAGCATGCAGAGTGTCGGTTGTAGCAGAAAAATTCTTGCTATCTACCAAAAGTTGATATTTACTACATCCCAAGGTAATTTCCCTACATAGTCAATAACGAAGCTTCCTGTTTCACAGCATCTGAATTGACTTAGGGGAAAAAGAGTAAATCTGTGATATAGAATTTGCTTAGCCCTCAGGGCATTCCTCTTTTACCAATAACTAAACCCCCAGATTGAATATTTAGTTTATATTTTAAAGACTTCAAAACTTCAAATATCCTTTTGTCTACTACTCATTGATTTCTGTTAAACTGAATGTTTTTCACTCTGTAATCAATACTTTCTTAGAAAGAAAACTCAGGAGTTGACGAACAACTCTGCAACGCATTGCAGCTTTTCTGAGTGGACAGCATGAAAAACTACTACCCCCAAGAACTTAAGATTTCATTGACTCTAGAGCTTATTATAATTTTTACCAGTTTCTTACAGTTGAATCATTCCACTGTAAGAAGACTTTATTAAATTAGACAACTATTGAATTGCAAGCTCTCTGCGAATAACAATTAATAAACCTTTGTTCTATACTAATATTTCAAAGCACTGCAACCACACTGGTATTGCCATGTTTACATTTTCTCTGGTGATGAAATTATTATACAGGAGTGTACGGATTTAAAAACAGGGAGGTTACAAGATGTAAAAAGGGATTCCTTTTTCATGAGACTATTACAGGATAATTTTGAGCAGCACTACTATCTTTTCAAAAACGTAGTTATATTTCTATGCTTTCTACATGTATTTACTTCTGTATGTCTAGCATTCTATATGTCTAGCGTTAGTAAATGCTAGAAACACTTTTATGTGGGATTCTACTTCAAACGGTCTAAGCTGTGAGTTCCCACTTCCAATAATTTATTCATCGCATTTTCACTCTTAATATATCTTGCAGTGGGAATCCAGGTGAATGTAAATTGCTAACAGTAAGCACCACTTAATTTTGCCATTGATATGCACATATGTAACTCCCTCCTGTCACCATATTCTTAAAGGATACATAGCCCTATATTTTTGTTAGTAACTATTTAGTGACTTGGATAAAAGGTAAAGTTGAGAAAAATTACTGACATTTTCAAATATAACAGACATAAAATCATGCCTTTTAAAATGCTCACACCTTAAGTTATCGTATTTTCTTATTTTTTTATTTCTGTATCTTTAAAAATTATTTATTTTTGACTGCATGTATCTATACACACATATATACAACATATATAACATGTATATCTATATATACACACACTTTTATATAACAATGTTGTTTATCCCGATATTCTCCCATCACTTTATCACCCATGCACCTTTATTAGTGCTACTATGACTGAGAACAGAGTAATACCCAGCTTTGGGAGAGCTTTTTTATTACCAATAAATGTTAATTACATGAATAAGAAGTTCCTGACACATAAAATTGGAATTACTTCCAAACCCATCAATAATATTCAAGAGACCAGTAAATTGGAGGGTCTGTTGTGAACCCTAGTACCGTCCTCATGGACACACTGCTTTAGATGTAACAGTGGCTTGCAGTAGGACTGTAACTTTGGTGAGGTATTCACAGGGATGGAGAAGCAGCTACTTTCCAACTAGTGAACTTCCTCTCTTCCCAATACATGCTCTGGCCATTCACATGACCAAATTCAGTGTACATGAAACTTCCAAGAAAGAAAAATCTATAAACATATTTGAGGAACCAAAATCATTTAAAAAATATTTAATTTATTTAAATCAGTAATACTAATCCTATTAAGGCTAATTCTCAGCTTCTAGCATTATTTATTTGGCACTATAAAGCATATCTTCTCTCTTGGAAGCACAGGCACCAAAAGCAGGAACAGTAACATTTAATGGGTGCAGTTAGAACTAGAAATTTTTATCTGAAAACCATAAAGCTTTTAAAAATAAATTTGCAAATGTAATTGAGCTTCTAATAGCTGCTACTGATAGTAATTAAAGAAATCTCATTTCCCTAAATTAAACATAATGAAACGTTTTTCAAGATCAAATAAAACTAGAATGCCATCAGGGTGATAGAATTTGCTTCCAAAAGTGATATTCTTGAGTTTGCAAGGAAGCCTCCATTGAAAGCAAAACCAGTGGCATGTATGGTTATGGGTAATGTGGAAGCCATTTTCATCGTATCATATCAAATTTTATTGACTGAGAAGCAATCTGAAAAGTAGTATATTGCCCAGATTCACACTGTAGTGTTGATGCAAACAACAGACATCCTTTAAAGCTGTTCCATTAGGGCCTTTAAAGAGTTTGTTTTTTAATTAAATGTTGTCAGTATGCCCTCAGCTAAACTTATATGTTTCACACTTTCACCATTCAACTTTTAGGTTACTTTTGTTTTTTGTTCAAAAAAGTAGCTTTTGGGAACACAGAAAATTGGTCTCTGTTAACAGGCAGGGAAGAGCTTCCATTTCTGAGAAATGATCACTGTCACTCCAAGACAAAATATACATAATTTCCCTTTTTATTACAGCAATTTATAATCCTAGTAGTGAAGAAATTTTTCCATATATTTGATCAAAATTTCTTGCCTTAACTTAGTCCCTTGTCATATTATTTGGCCTTCTGCAAATCTAAGAAGCCATTAGTTTCATGATTCATAAATATGCTAATCAAGGGAAAATAATTAGTCTACAATCTTCAGTCTTCTATTAATTAACACTACCTCTCATACAGATATATATATATATATTATTTTAACACTTATGTATAGAATGAAATATTATATCTATGTGACTTTTCACCAATTTTCATTTTTGCCATGTTTCAATTTTCCCGTTAAAAAGTTTTGTCAAAAGCAGATTACAAAACCATAACAAGAATTAGGTTCATGTTAAGTTTAGGCAAAGAGCCACTAGTTGACCTTGTGAAATCTTAGTGCTCTATTTTGCCTCCCCACTCTCCCTGCCCTAGCACATACTCTCCATATGTAACAGTAGCCCTTTCCAACAGAGTTCCTCATTCATTTATTAAAGTACATACATTATGTAGTCAATAAATGCCTATCTTATTCAACTCGAGTCTACAATGATCCCTCAGTTTTCTCCCATATTTTGTTCCTTATTTTCTCCATTGAAATTATTTTTTATGATGCTTTCTTAATGATAATACATGGTGCAACTTGCACTTATTAATATAATCATTGATTGACAGTTGCTTATCTTAGTGCAGGTATTTGACAGGTATTGTCAATTAAATCCAGAATTAAGAGGTTCTTATTGAAGATATTTAAAATCTTTTAAAGGAATTTAAAATAGTCCTCTTTTAAAGTAGGACTACTACTTTAAATCATTTTATTTGTGTCTGTTCAAAGCATATATTATAACTTTTGATGTTAAAGTATATATGTCTTATATAAACATTTCTTTTAACATGAGTGCTGAATCCTAGATAATGTTCTATTTGTTGACTATGGCAAGAAATCACAGGTTCCATATGTGAGAATAATGTATACTTTAAGTATAGTTCAGGTTAATAAAAATGTTCAAAAGAGAAAGGAAATCTAGGTGATATAGCTACAACACCGAGAGTTTGATTTGTGCATAGTGCTCACCAGGCCGGGAAGACCTGGGATCTCATTTCAGAGATGTCTTCTAGGAGAGGAACGCCCCCTCCCCACACTACAGGAGAGGAGATGTGGGAGAACAAAGATGGAGTAATTGGCCCCAAAACAAAACTGCAAACTGAAGCAGAGGAGATGATCTACAAAGACCATTCGCAGACATCTGTATTTACAGAGAAACTTCTTCACCAACACTGGCTGGGGGCGAGACCCCCTAAATCTGACACCAGAGCCATAAGGTAAAGCAGCAAAGCAGCAGAGATGGGATTGAAGAAGATAGCCTGCAGCAAGAAAACATGGACAGATCACAAATGAATACAGACTGACAGCCCAATGCAAACTTAAGACTGAAAATCTACCAGCAAGACTCAACCTGGTTCCAACAACACAGTCCCTCACCCAGTGAAAGGACACTGCCGCAGGAAAGAAAGAGACTGATGGACTTAGTGCAACTAGTAAACAACAAAAAGTGGGACTTGAGAGAATGGTTCGGGCACCAGAGGGAGGAGAGAGGGGAAGGTACCTCAAAAACCACTTAGAGAGGTTGAGATCTAAAGAACAAAATACATAATATTAATTTTTAAAAAGTTTGATTTGTGAAAAAAAAAACACAGAAAACAATGCTAGACTTCATTAAAATGAAAAAGAAAACCATATAATCCATTGTTAAGAGATTAAAAAAAAAGTCATAGACTGGAAGGACATTTTTGCCAAATACATAATTTGCTATTAAAATAGTCAAAAGAACCTTAACAGTTAACAATAGAAACACCAATAATCCAAGAAGATTGATCAATGGACACCTTACTCAAGATATACAGAAGGTATATAAAAGATGCTCAGCTTCATATATAATTAGGACACTGAAAGAAGTGAAAAGAGCAATGAGATTCTACTAGACACTTATTAGAATGGCTAAAATCTAAAATGCTGGCCATGCCACTTGCTGGTGTGTATGTGCTGCAACAGGAACTATCATTCATTATGAGTAAAAATGTAAAAATGGTACAATCAGTTTGGAAGACAATTGGGCAGTATTATACAAAGATTACTCTAGATAGACTTCCTATATAATCTAGCAGTTGCAACCCTTGGTATTAATCTAACTGAGTTGAAGTCTCATGTCCCCACAAAACTTACGTATAAATATAATAGTATACTTACATTCATAATTATGAAATCTTGGAAGTAACCAACATGACCTTTTAGAGAAGAAGGAATAAATGACTGGGATACAACCCATACAAAGGCATTTTATTCAGAAATAGAGAGAAGTTATTAAGAAAAGACATGCAGGAATTTAATGCATATTACTAAGTGAAAGGACAATCTGAAAAAGATATAAACTCTAATAGTAAAATAACAATCTGGAAGATAAGAAGCTACAGAGATGTATTGAGTGTTAAATAAGGTTTCACTAATTAATCAAATGATATAGAAGAGCTCTTTTATTAGTGTTATAAATTATTAATGATTTGTCAATTATTAGTTATCAATTATTAGTGTTATAAATACAACTCATTGAACAGAAGATATGACATTAATTGTTTACACAGTAGATTTTGTGCAGGTCTGAAATAATACAGCAGACATTATAATTAGATAACTTACCATTGTAATGGCACTACAAGATTACAATGAAGTCACTATCCATAGACATAATGCCTAAAAGATCAACTGTCCCAAGTGTTGGGCCATTGTCAGATTGGCATTATGTACTTTGAGAACACAATAGACAGTCTATATGTGCTAGATTAAAGAGATGTACAGGGTGTATCAAAGTCAGAGTTCATGTTCTTTATGGAAAATCAGGGAGTCTGGACCAGACAAAAAGACAATTTAGCTGAGTTGGACCAGAAAAAAAAAGCCAGTTTAGTTCAACAATGAGAGTGCAAGATAAAAAGTGAGTCTAGAAAAACTATAGGACATTCCTGCAACTTAAACATGTGCATGGGGCTTAGGATCAATATGTGAGTCATTTCTCTTTCTTTAAGTCTATAACATTTGAACTACTATCTACCTCTTGAATTGGCTTTGTGCCATCTAGATTCCCTATATGTCCCAGAGATCAGAAGGAAGAGGCAGCCTGGGGGAGGAAGGTGTGTTTATTTATCCAACTCAATAGCTGTGTTTAGCGCACATAACAAACAGTTGAACATGCAAGGCCTTATTAGATGCAGACTGCTGTGCCTGGCTACCAGTACAGCTGTATTAGAGTTGAGGTGTACCCTGTGGTCTACATTTATAACATTTCATCACAGGTAAAGTTAGTATAGCTGCTCACTTGGAGAGCTGCTGCCATAATTCCCTTCCTGAAAAAATTACTTCTTAACAAATACTGACTTACCAAGTATGAGTTCTCCCCTCAAAATAGCCCACTCTATAGGACAGTAATATTTAATTTCACCTGTCAACTTGGTTAAGTCACAGTACTCATATATTTGGTCACATTATTCTAGACGTTGCTGTCAAGACTTTTTTTTAGGTAAGATTAACATTTAAATCAATAAACTGAGCAAAGCAAATGACCCTCCATAATGTGGATGTGCCTCCTTCAATTCATTGAAGGATGGTCTGATGAGCATTGAAGGATAGTCTATGTGTGGTAGATTAGAGAGAGATGCGTATGGTTTGTGAGGAAGAATGACCTCCCCCAAAAAAGATATTTTGGCAACAGATCGCCTTTGCACTTGAACTGCATGCAACTCTTCCTTGCATTTGCAGCACATTGGAATTTGTATTTACTAATGCAGATTTAGATTTACTATGCAAATTTTGGATTTACTAACTCTCCATGGAGAGAGAGAGAGAGGGAGGGAGAGAGAGAGAGATTCATATCTCACATACACAAATAATGTTAGCTTCATGTCTCTGGGGAACCCTGAGTTATAGACTTAGTCCCTTTCAGATTGTAGTCACTGTTTCCTACATGAAAATATTTCTTACATGTCTTGCCAGGGAAGCTAAAGATTGTTGGATGACTTAGAAATTTCTGGTTTCTGCATTGTCCATTGTGATGTCCCTAATTTAATAACTAACCCTTTCTGACTTAGCCTATTTCAAATACATCATCTGTTTTCTGTTGAAATCACTATTGGTACAAAACATCTTAAATTCAACAAGTAGAAAAGTCATTCTGTCCTCTTTCTTTCTAAGCCTATCATTCCTTTTCTACTCCCTCTTGTGATTAACAGTAACCCAACTTTCCCCGAGGGACTCATCTTTTTAAGATCAGCATCTGCAATTTCCTAAAATTATTAGGTACAAATCTCTAGATTAAAACTCTGAAAGCCTGCTATAAGAAAACATGACTTTATCACTTTTGTTCCTCCAGTGCCTAAACAACATGTACCAGGAATCTTCAAATTAGGCCAAATTTACATGAAGCAATGAATAAATCAAATTTTTATATGGCTACTCATAAATAACATTTATCTTGCTCATACATTTTTTTCAGATTTTGAATCCCAATTTTCTTCTCTAGCACTTGCTTACCACAAGCAAAGATTCATGGCTAACACCTAGGGTGTGGGCCCTTCTTTCACAATAATACTTGTATCCATGGCTTTCCTATACTTTTTAATTTCTTCATACATTATTCTTCATAAGTTTGCACCAAATTAATGCCTCAAATGAATCAACCAATCTTACCATTTCTCTATATAGACTTTTTATTCCAGGTCTTATTCACCTGACCTGAAACACAGTCTGAATACCCCCACTGTATCATCATGTTCATCTTTCTTGAACAATTTATTACTCATTTTCATATGTACTTGTCCAGATATATCACTTTTTCTATTTCTACTACTATGCCAAATTGTAATGATTTCTCAATACCCAAATACTTTTAACAGCTACTATCTATCCCTCCTTTGTGGAACCTACTAATTTAACTGAATTTAAATACATATTTCTCATCTCTCAAATGAAACTGAAGAAAACTAAAGAAACTACTACATGGATTCTGGAATCCATGAAGCCACAAGTTTAGTCACTGCCATAGTGCAACAATGTTAATCAAAACAATCATTTTCAGTGTGTACAGTCCATGCCTATGAATATGTGTGTCTTTCAAGAACAAGTAATGACTGTTATCCCCTTCAGGGGATACATAGAGGAAGGGGTTTTCAAGCATGTGGCTTACTTACTCCAAAAGTAGGGAAAGCCTTTGTGCAGTTCTATTGCTTGTTATAAAAAGACCACACACTCTATGGTTGTATTCTTGATTTTCATACCTTTGGGGGTTAGCGTTTTTGTTTTATAACTAAGATTGTTACTAGATGGAGCCTGGCATGATGGCTCATGCCTGTAAGCTTCAGCCTATGAAGTGTCTGGGGCCAGGGATCGCAAGTCGAGTCCCGCTTGGAGAAACACAGCAAGACCTAATCCAAAAAAATAGCTGGGCATGGTGGCGCGCTCCTATAATCACAGCTACCTGGGAAGCTGAGGCTGAGAATTGCTTGAGTCTGCAGTACCCTGGGCAATGTGAGCCTGTAGTCCAAGAGCAAAAATAGCAAGACCTAGTCTCAAAAAAAAAAAAAAAAGGTTGTTTCTAGATGTGCTTTATATGTAGTAGCCTTACTTTGAGAAACATTGGGAGATTAAAAAAAAAAGTATAGAAGAGAAACATGTTTACTGATGGAGAATTATAAATATGTCCTAAGAATAGAAATGCTTATGCTTATTCAATTAAGTTTGACTAATTTCTTCATTTAAAAATTATTGAAATCCAATGAAGATGTTTTACAACTTAGAAAATGTGTCTCCATTTGCCTTAAAATTTGTTCCATGTAACTGAAAATATACTAGCTAATTCATTAGCTCACGAGGCACTGACAATTAGGAATCTGGATGCTATCTGATATTAAACATTTCATACTATTCAACTATAGAGTGGGTATGTTTCTAAATGAAAGAGGGCATGAGTAGCCAGAAAGAGGAGTATTTCTCAATATATTTAAGCAAAGTAGAAATCAGACCATTGTCCTTAAAAAAATTAAAATATTCCATCTCTCTGTTTGCTCTTGGATGGGGAGGTTTCCACTGAAATTTATTTGAGGTGAGTGCTGACTATATTTGCTCTCATTGTGTTCTTTGATCTCAGTATATTGGATGCAGTTGTAGAAATAGGTAATGTGGGCAAATATCAAGAAAACAAACAGCTGTATGCAGATAATTTTTTTCTGATAAGGGAAATCCAAGATTACAAATTTTCTTCCATTTATTTTTAAGAAAGATAGCAACATACACTTCAATCCTCAGAATGGAGGTTTTGCTTTTTGAACTCACTCTGAATTGTGATTTTACAAAATTTATTGTACCATATTCATTCATTTGCTATTCAAAAGTATTCCTGGTATTTTATTCTGGACCCATAAATAACTTACCCTAAAAATAGTAGTCAGGTATCCTATTCATACTTTAGATGAATGGGGCTTCTCAGGTTTCTTCTTCCTCAACAACTCCTGAGTGATACAGCCCATCAATGCCTCATTTCTAGAATGGCTCAATTATTTGCCAGTTTACATATTGCCAATAATTTATAATCGCAATTCATATTACAATTAATCAATCAACAAAACAATCTACCCAAACAAAATTTATATTTTAGTCATTGGTTCAATAACACAAAATGGTGCCTCACTGTTTATCAATCATTCAATTAATCATGCAATAACAAAAGTTACTAAAATCCAACTATTGTTCTGAGCACTGCAAGTAGGGGTAACAGGATGAAGGGAATAAGAACAAATATAAGACATGGATTTTGCTCTTAAATAATGTGGTGGCTTGGATAATGGTCCGCAAAGACATCCACATCCTAATTTCTAGAACCTGTGACTTTGGCAAAAGGGATTTTGCAGATATAATTAAGATTACAGATTAAAATAGGTACATTATCCTGGATTATAAGGGTAGGGTTAATCTATTGCATTAAGATTATCTAACTGGAGGAAAAGGTAAATTAGAAGAATTCAGAGAGATTTTAAGTGAGATAAGGATTCTAAGAACCATTGCTAGCTCTGAGATGTATGTGCTGACGTACTACAATTAAAAAGAAGGCACAAAGAGCTATTTCCTTGCAATCAAGAAACAGCACCCTATTAGCCTAAATGAACTTGGAGGCAAATTCTTTCCAGAGATTAACAATGAGAATCTAGCTGACCAGTACTGGACTTGGACCTGTGATACCTTCACCCGAGAAACCAGTCAAGCCAACTTGAATTTCTGATCTACAGGTCCTACAGAAAATATTATACATGTGCTGCCTTAAGCTGCTAAGCTTGTGCAATTTGCCATAACAGCAAAAGCAACCTAATATACAGTTGGTCCTATGAGTGATCGACATGGTGAGCAATACAACTTTTAAAGCAACACATTGCAAAATTAAGTAGAAAAGGTAACTTCTAATGATACCTACTGGCATGAATTCAAAGAATAGAAAAGTAATGAAGCTTATAGAAGTTGCAAAAGGCTTTATGCCGGAAACCATTTAAATTTGTTGAAAAAGTACTAGATTAAAAATTAAGCATTTCAAAAAAATGACATGCCAAGAGCAAGAGTAAGTCAGTTGGGATGACTGTGAAAAGACCACCTCCATTGGAGGGGCAGACAGAGTTGGTTAGCATGCACAGTGAGTGGTGAATGAAACAGTGATTTGAGAACTGCACTTAGGTGTTACCTTAAGCCAAAATTTAGGATGTCAGCATATGAATTTGAAGGGGAACACAATTCATCCCATTCAATGACTAAAATAAGTTTCAGAGTGATATGTATCAAATAGTAATGCTGAACATTCCTGAAAGTAATTCAATAACTTAGCTTCCAATATATGCAAATTGAACTCTATAAGCATGCAATATACTCTTGCCTACTTATGATCTCTTTCCTCTTAGAACTTCCTATGCCCAGTGTAAGGCTGTTCCCAGAGTGTTTTCCTTTATGAGAAGAAAAACAAAATCAGTTTAGAGAAGGTTATTCCACTTAATTTTATTTTTTATATTGTTGTTCATTTTTATACAACATATGATTTCTCCTCTCATGTGTAATTCTCCTACCACCACAGCATCAGTCCCTTGTTCCTTGTTCCATAGTTCTTTGTTACATTTATAGCATGAACTCTATATGAACTTACTGAAAATCAATCCATTTAAAAGCACATTCAAACACCACACACCTCAAAATAGATAATGCAGAGCTAAATTTACATTTTGTCTCATAGAAATACACTCAAGATTAAGTTTGATATCAAGCATATGGGTCGCAGCTCAATCGCTTTGGTTAAACACTGTACACATATAACTACTGTTGATGCAGGCTCAACCTTCGAACTAAAACTGAAAAGGTACCATCTAGTGTTCCAAGATCAGCATTACAGGTCAAGTGGTATAGAGCAAAAAAGGTGGTGGGCTTTTTCACCAGCAGCATACTCCTCAGATAATAATTTAAGGGCATAAATCACTTTATAAAATTATGTCTTATAAGTTCTCAAGAGAGATTCAAAGTTTGAAAGTGGTACCCTCAAAGTTAAGGCTTATCCAAAGAAGCTCAACTTTAATTTTATGGCAGCAGAGCATGAGATAGGCAGCCCAGAACTATTTATATCCAAAGGCATTTTTCCCCTAATAAGCATGAGGGGTCTAAAGTCAGGATGAAATGAACAGATTTTCCAATACCCTGGAAAACTCCTGATATACAAAGGTTCAGTGCAAGATGCCTTGCATTATTATTTCCCTCTCCAAGAGATGATACAGCTCAGATGTGAAGTTGCCACTTCTTAAACTTATTTTGTACCCTCTTAAAAAGATCACAACCATGTGATACAGATCTCATATCCATATGTGATACACATCCCTTAATTATGCATTGACCACTTTTTCAAAATCGTATTTTCACAACCACACCATTAGCCCCCTCAGAGAAGCTATTCCACACAAATTGGCTAAAAAAAAAAAAAAAAAAAAAGCAAGAAACAACATTTTTAAAGTTTTAGGTAAATTTCTAGTATAGCCAAGGAATAATGTTTTCATGGCTTTACTTGTTCTAAGAAGCATTTAATTATTACTTTTAGAAGTCACATAATGCACCATGCTAAAGAATAAATCTTTTTGAAAATACTTGAATTAAGGAAGTATTATATCTACATTTAAAAGAGTTACAGCATCTTAGTTTGAAAAGGGACTGCTCTCTGGAAGGTAGAAGTATAAGCCTCTTACTTATAACTGCAGCATCATATTTATTTTGGGGGAAAAAAGTCAAACATTTATCTTGATAAATGTACAGTATTACAATAAGAGGGAAAACAATCAAAATGATACATAGAAACCCTACATTCTTTATTGAATGCTTTTTGGACTGTGATCTATTACTGTGATATTACTGTCAAATAGGCCAATTTTATTCTTATGAAAACTTTCAGTTGACTTCACTGATATATTTTTGTTTTAATTTAGGATATTTAAGTCTTAATGTCTTTAAAATATACAGTCTTTTAGGAAGACAAGTCAGAAAACTAAGAGCTTCTGGCTCCACTTAAATTACTTTCAGCAGTTAAAATAACTGACTGTAAACCACAGGTTTTCAAGAGTAGGCACTCCCAAACAGTCATATGTTATTGTTTCCATGTAAGAAAAGGCATTTTTGTGAAGGTTCAGAGACATAAAGATGGCACTAGAGAATAAGGGCAATGTTTTCACTACCATAAAAGGAAAAGTATAGAAGAGAGTTAGTTGCCCAAGGAAACCCAAGTATTATGCTACATCTCAACAGAGGCAGAAACTGTTCTAAAACATTTTCCCTTTACCAGCTAAAAACAGATTGTAAGAGTACATCCTAGGAACTTAAAAGTTAAAAAGAAAACACCCCAGCCAGCACTTTGAAGACTTCAGGGGAATGAAATGGCTATCACTCCAAAACACCTTATCCAGCACATCAGTGGCTCTGCTTCTATCCGTGTGATTGGTCCTAAAGGCCCTATCTTCGCCAGTGTTCTTGGATCACAGTATTTTCCTGTACTTTGATTGATTGCCTCCATTCATACAGGCACAAGGGCACTGAGCCCAAGTCCTCATTTATCAGAAGCTCAAAATGCTGTCTGATGTCATTAGAGTCTAAGCCTTCTTTGATTCCTGAGCTGTAACAGGTCATAATAGAGGCCCTTAGAAAGTGACATTTTGACAAATGTCAAAAGTTTTCAGATCTTGAAAAATCTTATTATTATATCTGCTATTTGATAATAGTTATTGGTCAACACCAAGTCAGGCTAGCTTTGTTTTTTTCCAGAGTAAAACTTCAGAATAGAAATGGCTTTTTGTGCACTGAAGTCCTAAAATGCAGAACTTCTGCCCAAAAACTTGTATAATTCAGATATGCTGAGGTGATGCTTACCCATAAGTTATTGAAAAAGCTTAGTGAGGCACATTTAATAGCAAACCATAAAGATATTTCTTTTCAAAACAAGAAAAAATTAAGTCTGTACACTCATGTTATTTAAAGTTATCTGAGTGATACTTTAACATTATTTAAGAGGTACTAGCCAAATAAGGAATCTGAAAAGGAGGGGATAAAAGTGACACTGCTTGTTGATAATATAACTTTTTACCTGGATTTACCAAGATTATTGGTTTTAAAAGAAAAAAAAATCTTTACAAGTAGAGCAAATATGATAATCAGTGACAACAAAATTAATACCAAGAAATTAACAAGCTTCATATATAAACAAGATGCATGAGATATAAATATATTCCCCCAGATATACATTGGGGGAACAGTATGCCCTGATGGACTCCATACCCATCTCCATGCCAAAGAGATCCCAGGTACTTAGAGGATTATAATCCCCATCTTACCATGGATCTGCCATAACCCTGACTATTTGAAGGACATTGCTCAGAAAAAGCATGGAGTTAGTCAGCCACACTGACAGAAAAGGGAGACTATGTCAGCTGAATGGAGTTTGGTTTTTCCTGCCTTCAGTGTGCATCCTGAGTTCCAGCTTAGACAATATACTGATAGCTTAATGGTGTATTAAACTAGACAGTATAATGGTACACATCAACCCATTAATCAATCTCTCTTTCTCATTTTCTCTGCTTTCCTCTTTTCCTTTCCCTTGTACATAAATATTTCAATAACTTTCCATGTGTATTGGAGCTTGGATCTTGTTCTGAGGGTTTTTCCTTCTTATTTTTTTTAAACGCATGGGTGAGGACCATTCAAGCCAACCCATTTCCCTTTTAATTGCCCTGCAACATGTAGAGCAGCAACTCAAAACATTAAGTACCTAATATAAACGTGAATGTGAGAAATATGAATGATCCATTAAAAAGACAACAACAAGTTATCATTTTTTTGTTCTTTTAAGAATTTTGCTTTTCCTATTGATAACCATTCTTGTTTCAAGGGGGAAAACTTTCATTTCAAGTTTTGGGCAGTTTCTCCTTTCATTTCTCAGTTACCCTAACTTTTAGGTTTTTTTTTTTTGTATTTTTTTTTAATCAAGGAATAATTGCTTAAGAGAATTCCCACTCAAAGAGTCCTGCTAGTTGGAAGGTAAAAACTTTTTCTTATTTATCTAGACTGAATGATTTATCTGTTTTTGAAGTTTGTAGTCTCAAGACTTAAACATTGTAAATATGAACATATCTCAACTGAACAAAAGAAGCATCAAATGAATACCTATTTTAAGCACAGCTATAACTAAAAAGACAGCTAATATGAAAGAAGTTAGGAATGACAAATAGTAAGAGAACAATTCCAAAGCAACAGGCAAGTTCTCAGTTTCCATTGGTTCATTGTGTACAGATCCATGCTATGGGAGCACAAAGCTCAGAAATGCTGCCTGTGGAGGTAGGTAAGTAATTTTTAGCCTGGGAAAATTAACCCTTTAAAAGATAGGCAGTATCTATCCACTAAGACTACTCTGATGCCAAAGGGTATAAGAAGTTCTTCATTCAAATTCCTGCTTTGTTCCCATTTTCATATATATCTAGGGAAGGGCGGAAGACAGCAGAAACTAAAAGCATGTGCTCTGGAGCAAAATTTTGTTTGAAACCAGGTATTTCCTCATTCTAACTGCAGGGGACTTGGTGAAGGTGTTCACCTTGCATAACGATTTGTCTTCCACTGTCTTTCCTGAAAAGTCAATGAACGATCATGTATTCACATTGTTATAATTTATAGCACCGTGTATAAACCACAGGGCAGAAGTTTGGTGATCATATGGACAATCTTGCTCCTCACCTTGTTTATTATCATTCCTACAGCACAGCCAGTGCTAGTCCCGGCAGGGGAGCAGCATGGTTCACAGAACTGCAGCCTGCGGAAACTATTTTGAGTCAAACGGACTGCCTAGGCCATCAGTTGCCACATTCAGGCATCTAGGTGAAAATTAAACAGCCTGGTGAATATGAGAAAATAGATCATCTACCCAATTTAACGCTGGCTTCCCCGCTGAAGATTTCTGCTCAGGAATGATGGTCCTGGTAACCAACCCAAAAGTGTAACCATATATGACTAAGCTTTATGTTTCTGCCTGATCCCTTAAAAAGTCCCTAAGTCTTCACCCTAGTACACATCATGGGACTGCCTCTTGCATATGTACTTGATTTGTGATTCTTGTTCTCTAACAGATGCCTTCCCAATCACAGGATAGTCTTGGTATGCTTTGGGTCAGCACATCTATTTAAAAAAACTGCATTTAGACCTGAGTGACCTAGGTTCCCAAACCTCTGTTGTTTGGTCTATTTCTCAAAGATACTCTCAAACTAAAACTGTAAGTATGCAACTTATTGTATCAGAGTAGTGCACAAAACCAGAAATCACATTAATTGTTTTACAAGAAAGTTGTGGGAAAACAGCATAGTGTGAAGCAGGGACTCTGGAAAGATTCCTCCTCTGTGCCAATGTGCTACAATTTATAATTTAAACAGGTATGAAGAGACACAGGCAGATACTAAGTGTGAACAAAGAGCAGTGCTTCTGGAGGGCAGTGGTTTAGACTCCCTTCCATTCAGTGGATCTTTGGCTTTCACTGGAAACTTTCTCAGTTGCTAGAGGTGAGGGATGGGTATGATTGGCACTTAGTAGGTATGGAGGTATCATTTTTATCAAATTAAAGCTTCATTTCTCACTCTGCTCAACTGAACAATGCTGGGAGACACAAAATAAAGAAGGGAGATTTATAAGTTGCCATAGGAACCTGGTCAAGGATCCACATATGGCCAACAAGGGACTAATAAGAGTTCTGAGCAAGCGGAACCCAGTAAGACACCTCCTGTGCAGATGGACCATGGAAACCTGATGTCCCAGCGATAGCAACTAGCAGAGACCAATTCCCCCATCACAAAAAGCTGCAAAAAAGAGCTACAATGAGAGACCCAAATCCTTCATGGGGTGACTTCTGTCTCAGCTACTGCTTCTCTTGGCAGTATATTTCAATAATTTAGCCTTTTTTGTTCTACACTCTGTTTCTGGTGAACGCTTTCATCCCCACATCTCCAATCTCACTTTGATATTTCTCCCCACCACAGTCAATAGAGGCCTGTAGGGCTACCAGCCATCCATAGAACACAGACAGCCCTAATGCCATCCCAACAATAGTGGCCCAATACGTCAATAGCACTAAGGATGACAAATTCCATTGTAGAGTAACAGAACCCCTCACTCTCTCACTGCCAAGCTTACAAGCCCCTTAGAAAACAATTTATCACTTCATGACAATGTTCAAGATTTCATTGGAGTCTGTTTTCCAGAAGTTCTACTAGGAATGCCGTTAAGAAACCCTTACAAGGATCATGTACAGTACTGTTGGGAATAACAGCCCACATTTTTTTCAGTAGTAGAAAGTATAGCATATTTTATGCAATGCAAACCACACAGTAGGGACAGTGAAGGGACTACAGTGGCATGCCTCAAGAGAAAAGAGACACAAAGAATTCATGAGAAGGAAACTGTGGAAAAAGGACCTGCAGAAAAAGAATGGGCAGGGGGCCGAGTGCTGGTAACAGAGAGAGTCATTGATCCTGGTGGATTTGGATTATGAACCAAATGTTTCTCTGGTGTCACCAATATCTTGGGATCACTTCTTCAAGATCATCTGCCATTACAGACACTGCATTCTACTCTCCCCAGTCAGTCATGTTTTAATTACTAATGATACTGCCAAAGCCAGTATCAAATGAGGTCCTGAGTACTATGCAACTGTATGAAGAGGAAACAACTACACAGAGACATTCATGCAAAGAATTGGGAAAGAAATATTGGCAAACAAACACTGACACTTGAGCAGGTTAAAAACAACGAAACTACGACTGCAATTTTGTGTACATCATCTAATTCATTTTGCCCAACCCATACTTTACAGAGATATAATCATAATTCACATGCAATTTGGTGTCATGTTTAATGTTATATCATGAATAATTCTTTTATGTTGCCACATAGTCTGCATAAAAATTTAAATGATATTTCACAAGTTGGCTATGCCATATACTTTTACTTAATCACTGTCTTGGTTTCTGGTCATTTATATTACTTACAATGCTTTGTCCTTCTGAATAGTGCTGAAATGATAGTCTCTTTTTCCATAATTTCCCCCTTTGTCTCTTTTATTATGTATTGCCTTAGGCTAGTTTTCCCTATCTTACATTTAAACACACATACACACTAGGCTAATGAATACAGTTTCATTCTTGACTCATCTTAATCACTTACATATTTAAAATCCTTAGGCTTAAAGAATAGCTCACATTACCTAAGTCATAAAATCTTTCATTTCAGTATTGTCTTGAACTCTCCTCAAAATTCATCACATGCATAAACTACAGAACTCAACTACAGTTATCAAAGACTTTAAAACTTGAAATCTGATTTTAAGATGCTGACATTTCTCTAGCTTGTGATTTAAAATATGCTTTTCTCCTGACAGTCAACCTTACATATTTCCCTTTTGAGATGGTTTATGTTCACCAAGTCACATTATCTATGACAAGATTACCTGGGAATGTCTCTGAATTAAATACCAGTAACCTGAGTCATATGCTATTCAAAATTTCGATTTAAATGATTTCCTGTGGGCTTAGAACATTTCAGACTTTGAGATTAACAGACTATATTCTATAAAGAAATCCACCCAAACCGTGGCCTACTAGAAATCCACTTACATCACTAGAGATATGATATATCGCCTAATAATTACAGCTAACACTTCTATATGATGTCTATATATCACACACTCACACATACACATATAGTTGCTACAAAAGTACATTCTAAGAGTTCTCATCACAAGAAAATTAATTTTTGAAAAATTTTTCTTATTGTATTTATGTAAGGTAACAGCTGCTAAATAAACCCATGGTTATAGTCATTTCACGGTATGCAAAAGTCAAACCATTGGATATTATACCTTAAATGTATAGTGATGTATGTCAATTATATCTCAATAAAACTGATGGTAAAATAGTTCACTAACATTAGGGCAATAAACTTTACATGTGATAAAATTCAAAATCACTCGGCCTGCTTGATTCATTTAACTAAATATCACTGAGTTGATGAAAGTAGTGCAAAGACTCAGCTATCATTGAATGGTTTAGATAGATCATTGGAATTAATACCATCATCGCCATCACTAAGAATAATCTGAACTATTTCATGATGAAGATGCAATAATAGCCAAAGCTTACATTTGCTGAGTTCTTTAAAGTTCACAAGTCATATTGCCATATTTGTCCCTCCCACTCTGAAGGGTAAGTATGACAAAATGATTTATTATTTTAAAGAGGAGAAAATGATTCTTTTAGAGGAAAAGAGATCTGCTTGAAGTAGTATATAGTGAAGTGAAACAATGAATTCTGTTCTCTTGATTTCAAATTAACTGTTTTGCATTATTCCCAGAATCAAAGCATCAGAGTAATGTTAACTTCTAGTTCAGCTTATGTATAAACTAGCTTTTATACATTAAAAAACAGGAACATTTGAACAATGACCTCTAAAAATTTCAATTTCCATTATGTATGAAAGAATTTTTCTCTAACTTAAAAGAAAGTATCTTCTAGCTGCACATTTCTGCTCCCCACTGTCAAGCAATTACACTCCTGCCCATGACAAGTACATGGTATGATCAGATTCAATATGTGAGCTCCAGTGTCATAATCAAATAATGATAACAGGGGTAGTTGGGATAATATGACAATAATCACTATTTCAATTTGTATGCTTACTTTTTGCAAGGCATTATTTTAAATGCTATATACAATAGCTCGTTTATCTTCTAGAATTAGTTAAACTATAATTCCTACTCACCAGGTTGGGACATTCAGACCTGGAGAGGGAAAGCAATGTTCATGATCATAAAGCTGAAGTCAAGAGTCAAAGTCATATACCATGGTTCTAGAGCCCATTCACTTAACCACCACTTTGTGAAACCACATTTATTAACATGAAATCTTTTCAAACTACTCTTAAAGAGTGACCTGTAACTTGATAACTTTTTTCAACTACAGATCTTATCTGAACTATTCAGTATAGAACAGTAAAAATAATATATTAAAAAAAATACCCCAAGCTGTTTTTCCATAGACAAATACTACCTTCTCTGCTTAACCCAATAGATTTTTTGGAGAGCTCACCTCCTCTTAGTAGAACTACTGAGTTCATTTTGCTGTAAACTCATCCAATTCTAGGAAGAATTTTGAGACTAAAGCTTAATAGTTTTCTCCTCTGCCAGTCCAGCAAGGAAAAAAAACCCTAGTATAAAGACATTTTTATTATCCATGTTCACTATAGCCACTCAAAGTAATATTGCATTTCTGTAAGGTGACATTACATTTGGAGTTTATTTTAATGGTTCTGCTTTCATAGTAAAGAACAGAAATGATCCCTTAAATAAATAAAGCATACATTTCTTGTTGTACATTCCTAGAGTTTACCCAGCCCCAGTACTTCCATATACCAAAAATTGCCCAATCAACACAAAGACTGCCCCTCTATCCTGAAAACGCTGGCATTAAACAGTAATACTAGTTTTGTTTGTTTTTTCACCTCCTTTCTTTGCTGATTTTCTTGTGAAGTTGCAGGATTGAGCCTGTAACCATCAGTGCTGTATCCACTTTAGCATGAGAGAGACTGTATGAGAAAAGTATATTAGCATTGTCTGCAGCAGCAGATGCATACATAAACATCCTGAAGTTAGAACAGTGCCTTTTGAACAGTCATCTCACTACTTTGACCTTGAGGTGCCTAAGTTCATTAAGGTAAATGGGAGTGATATGTCACAGAGTAAATTCTGGTCTGTTTCTAGAATTTTGCCACTAATTTGATCTTGAAATTTTCAGCATGATGAGATGTGCTCTAGTAAATATCAAGCCTGCTAATCAAGATAAAAATCTTTTCTTTACCAATTAGGTCCAATTGCACATATGAAGCAAAGCATCTGTTTCCCTTTCAAGAACGGATGATGGTGCTTTCCTGACAAATCATCTAGATGATTTGTCATCTATTTTTCCCTCTTGTAGAGTACTTCTGTCATCTTTTATCAGAATTTGTACACACAATCCCTCTTGTGATAATAACAACCCAGGATTGCTACTGCAAGTATACACACTCTGCTTGCTGCTCGCTGATGAGAATTTATCAGGATTTACAAGCCTTTTTATGCCTACTTCTACATGGAAGTGGTTTCCACTCACAGCTGCATGAGTGTGCATGTGTGTAGCCTGCACTTACATGCACATCAGGCCCACTTCCCACAAGAGAGCTATGTAGAATAGTAGAAACTTGTGTGCTTCTGGTTAGAAAATAAGCTCACATTTGTGTAGTTGGGAAACTAAACTATTTGGAATGAACAGACTTCAAATTTAAAGATATTAACTAATACCTAGATGTGTCTGCCACAGTAAGATATTAAAGAGATTACCAAGCTAAAGGTATCATTGTACAACTTAGGGTTGTTTGCAAAGCCAATAGGCTATTAGAAGAAAAAGATGTGCTGTATTCCCAATTGATAATACAGAGAATCTGTAACAACTAACCACTGCCTTTTAAAACATGTTTTTCCTTGGATGACTTCCTTTTTAATAATTACAGTATGGTCATAAGGTTATAGTCTATGCAATACTCTTTAAAGTGACAAGATAGGCATTTCGAAGGGGAAAATCTTGGGGGTAGATTCATGATTTCACTGCCTTTGGGAACATCCTATATAAATGGAAAGCAGTGTAGTATGGTACTGGGAGACTTGGGCTTTAGCATGAGATAAGATTTCAAAAATCAGTTCTACATCTTCCTAGCTGAATGACTTGAGAATGATAATTCATACATCCAAACCAGTAAAAAGATGAACAACATCTACTTCCATGGATTGGAGGGCTTGGACATAGTCTGTGCAGAAAAAAAAATGTTCCACAAATGTTACCCCCTGTCATCACTATCCACATTGTGAGTCCTCAATACATTCTGTGAGAGCTTAACAAAGAAATCTGGCTGGTCGCTTTTGCTATCACCCCTACTATTGTAGCTATATTCTTCAATACTGTATTCACATTTTTTTTTAGTCAATAGGTGGGAGAAATGGAGAAGAAATTGCTTAAGCCCAACTCTAACAAGAAATTTTGTGTCTGTCCTGATAACGTGAACAACCTAATTTGACTGTGGAAGCTGTTGACAAGATTCCATTCAGAAAGCAGCGAGTAAATAATCTGGAATCATCTATATCTTTCTTTTTTTGTCTGTATCTATTTTCAACATGGTCTTGGTTGAGGTCCTGCTTTATGTTTTCTGGGGAAAAGAGGACAAATGGAGAGGTACTTATCAATGGGAGTGAAGTTAATTTCTAGAGATCTGCTGTGCAATACCACATCTACAGTCAACAGCACTGCGATGATATTTAGAAATTTGTTAAGAGCATAAATTGTACGTTAAGTATCCTTAGCAAAATAAATAAATAAATAAATTTTAACATACATGCCACACATCTCCTCATTTACTCAACTCAGATGACAAATTTCCTAAGTCTAAAAATCTAGTATGCATAATAAATAACTTTTGACTCATATATTACCAAGCTGGAGAGATTTATAATTTTAAGACTCTGAAGCAACATTTAAAAATTCATATGAACTAACTTTTTACTAGGATGTCAGACATATGAGCAGATAAGTAGTAGACACATAGAGAACTCAGGAGCTAGATATTTTTGAAGGCACCTCTCAATTTTAATATAAAGGCTATAACCTATGCTCATACTGTGATATGGATCTTTCAGAAGAAGAAACAGTTGATTTGTGGGATGATAAGGATAAGTAGGCTATTACATGCTTCATTAAAGAGTTAATCCTTTTAATCCAATAGCTATGTTATCCACAACTGAGTAAAAAAACAGGTTTTGCTAGATAAACATTTTTTTGTCCCTGTCTTGTTTTAATAGAGAAAGGCATTTAGGACTTGTGTAACTTTACAAAGCCAGAAACAGCCTCACCTCCTCAGACACTAGTGCTGAGACAGTCTCCCTTTCACCCCAAAGGCTAGGGGTGCTCAGAATACAGTGCCACATGCATTCCTTCTGCAATTTGAGAAAAGGATTCAACTTGAATTATGAACGCTATTTTAAATGATGTGGCTCCCTCTTCTGGCGGAAAGCCTGAATCGATAAAAAAAAAAAATCTGTAAAGGAGAGTAAGGGCGTATAGCCTGTTTCTCTCCCAGCTGCAAAAATCTTCACCAGCACAAAGCCCCTTACTACATGAAGAACAGATTTTTCTGTGTTTTTCCTTTCCTGACACGTTTAAATAGTGAAGAGATACAGTTGAAACTTAATCAGAGTAGAAAGAAAGAAATTCTGCTTTCGGAGATAAAATGAAACATTAACAAATAAATTTGGCAAGGGCTATGTTGAAACATTTGGGGTTTAAGCAAGTTTATTTTAATAATAATGTTTTGATCTCTGGTTCTCTTAAAAAGAAGCCACTTTTATAAAGTCGTGCATGGATGTAGGATGAACTAAACATTGCTTTGAAATACTGTCATTAACAGAATTATTATGGTGACCAAGTAATCATGTATATATATATACATATATACATATATATACATATATATACATATATATACATATATATATACATATATATACATATATACATATATACATATATACATATACATATATAACCTCTATTTGACTGTTTTTTCATGATGCCAAATCTACAGCATTAAACGTGCCTTTGAAGAAAAAAAATATATATGTAATCAATAAAAAATAAATTTAAAAAATGTATCTTTTAATTTTTACTTACTTATAAGTAAGTCTGAAGGGACACTTTGAAAAGAAACACTTGTTTATTACAAATAGTCCTGAGACTTAATCATACATAAGTCTTTATCATTAAGCCAAAATGTAGACAACCAGAAGAATGCTATGAAAATCTATATTTAAGTGAATTTCAAGAACAAAAAGACATAGAGTATGTAGAGATCTGCTGCTTCCTAAGTAAATCCTAACTAGCAGAGCACTATAGAGGACTAGGAAATGGCTAAAGGCAAAACAAAATAGAAAGTTAATCCTAACACTCAGGACACAAGAGTCCATTTAGATGCCACTGTTTGTCTAGCACTTAGCTGATTACTAAATTAGACTCCCAAAACTGATCCCAATGTTTCTGGATCCCCAATCCTGCCACTCATTAGAGGAGAGAATCCAGATTTATATCTTTATGGCAGGAAGCAATGCTTTGTATTTCTATGCAGAAGGCCCACGTCTGGGAGGGCAGAGTGGCACACTCATATCAGGGTGACCAACAAAGACATAGGTGTGGTTTTGCTTGGTGTCTGAGTATGGCTCTCTCACACCAAAACCTCAATGAAGATGAGGCCAATTCTCCATATCAGAGACTGACAGGAGGTTGGCTATGGGATACTGCTAAAGAAATCTTGGGTAGAGTCACTTTTCTGTTTTTATGAAGAGGTGTATTGCAACTCTGGGGGGAGCTGGAAGAAAGGAAATCAATATGAAATAACACACATCATTCATATCCACATGATAAATTTACCAGAAATTTGGAAACCAGGACAAGAGATTGAAAGAATGAAGAGAAGATAAAAAAAAAATGGACTACATTTTTTTCGGTAATAAAAAGTATATTCAATTAACATTGGCACAACACCATCAAAAAAGAACATATTTTAATTACATCATCTTTTTCCATTAATATATTTTCTCCATTCCAGGATCCCCTGTTGTATTGTGATGTCTTTTATTCTTTTCTACTTTGTAACAATTCCTTAATAGTTCTTTGAATTTTGAAGCTTATAACCTTGATGAACATGGAGTACTAATGAATTACCTTGCTGAATGTTGAGTTTTTTCAATTTATTTTTAGATTAATGAAACAAAGTCGTGTGTGTTTAGTCAAGTATATCACAAACATTAATGTGTTCTCCGTACTGCACCAAGTTTATGATGCCATTAGGTCTTCACATGGTGATATTTACCTTGATATTAGGTTAAAGTGGTCTATGCCAGGTTTCTCTACTATAAAATTGCTGACATATTTGTAGACTATGCAAATCCTATTCCTCAAGCTCCTGTCTAGTAATTTTATAAGTATGGACTCATGGAAGTGTATTTTGTTTTATAGGCTAAAATGCAAAACTCAGATTTTTAAATAAAATTTATTTTGTAGCTAAGACTATTCAAATTTGGGTCTTAAGAACTCCTTTCAGTTGGGTTCTTTATTCTTTTGGAAATTCCCATCAATTTTGGGATATTACCTTACTTTCTAACACAAGTCCATTTTGTATTTTTCCTGTTCCAGATCTGGATCAATAACTTCTCCAAAAATCTCAGTACACCTTACTAGAGAGTAGTGCATAAAATTCCATATATGAAGTTGTATTTAGACTAGGATGAAAATATCATCACTTTAAGTCCTTTAAATGAACAGAGCTATGAAATAAATGCTCATATAATGAACTGTATTTTCCAAAACCTATTTCTGTATGTATCACCTGTGTGTGTGAATGTATATATGATGATATGTATACACATGTGCGCAAGAGTTCAGTATAAAATTTTGTATGTCTGTGAAGCCATATTCATATATACACACACTTATAACCATGAAGTTTTACTAACACCTCTGATCCAAATCAAACACCATCACTTTAGCATTGTCCCTTTTCCTATTTATAACTTCTTTCTCCAATCGTAAAATCCCAGTTTTCATTATCTACAATTATCCACAGACAGTGATTCATTTAATTCCAATAAACAAAGTCATTTCTACTTTGCAACTACTAAATTGCAACATTTGTATGTCATTCCCTATGTCTTTAGCTACATGGTATTCAATCAAGATACTGTTTTTTATAGTTACTTGTTTTCTTATCCTACCTCCTTCATTTTATCTATTGTTAACCTACAATATAGTTAGGTTAATCTATCACTATTTGCATTGCATTTTGAATCCCTACCTACCTTGATTGGTTTCAATTCTTAGCTTACTCTCAGGGGGATGCAGTAGGTACATGTACCATTGCTGTGACTAGACATCAGAGCTCTGCAAACAGTGAGATGCAGTGTCACTTGTGCATCCATCCTTCTACATCAGTCTCACTCTACCTTTTTTCATCCTTTCCCTTTCACTTTCTATAGTAGCCAACAACTTTATTTTCTGGTTTATTATTCATGCATTAATTTCGCACAAATGAACAGATGCATTTTTTTTTCTTACATGCCTATCATACATGAAAAGCATTATATGGCTATTATTCTAATGTGCTCTGATTATTTGATAGTATGCCCTGGAAAATGATTCCAGATCAATTCATAGAGATAATTCTCCCCCTTGACCCCTAGTAATATATAACTATATGGCTATACCATTGTTTGTTTGACCAGCCTCCTATGTATAGACTAGTTTTAGATTGTTTTCAGCATTCTGAAATTTTTTAAAAATCATGATTGTACTCTTGCAGGTATATATTAAGGTAACTATCTAGAAATGGAATTGCTAGTTGTAAAGTAGACCATCCATCCTTTTTGAGATTATTTTGTTGCTAATATTTTCCACCAGTTTGTTAGTTTTCTATCAATTTTATTTACAGCATTTTTTGGTCAAGCAAAACATTTAACTTTTATGTGTAATATTCTAGCCACTTTTGATACCTGGAGTTTGAGTTCTAATTAAAAAGCCTTATCCTAAACCAAGTTAAAAAGGAATTCATCTTGATTTTCCTCAAGAGCTCACATAGTTTCATGTTATATTTATAGCTGTAATCCATTTAGAATTCACTATTCACAATACTTTAAAGAAAGACATTTTTAGTGGTGATTTATGCCCCTTAATTTGTTTTCATACAATTCTAAGAACTGATTTCATTGTTATACTCTGAACTAGACCAAGGCTAATTACAGGAGTAGATATTTGACTTGGAAACTTGGAGTGACTAGTTGGAGAGCAACATTTGATTGAAGTGTTATAGAAGCCCAGCAGAATTTCCTCTTCAACTCCATGATCTCAATCTCTTCCTCCCTCTCTCCCTGTCTCTCTCTTCTTGCCCCTCCTCTTTCTCCTCCTCCCCTCCTTCTCTCTCTCCCTCTCTCTTATTCACCTTCTCCCTATCCAGATGGGAAGCTAGAACACACATGATAAGCCTAATTGAGTTAGGGGTAACAACGGAGTGGTTTTCTGACAGCCCATTCTTTATTTGAGGGTACACTCTAAGCTCCAAGTACCAGCCCTCATTGTGAAGCGCAAATGCCAGTGACCATGGTAAATCCATTAATACAACTTGCTTCCCCATTATTAGAACCATCTGAGTCTGCTAAAAATCTTAACTAGGAGTTTAATTTCTCTACTGAGGGCTTTAAATTAATTAGGGGTATACACACTAACAAAGAGCCTGATACATCCATAAATCAATCCAGTGTAGGAGGACTAGGGAAGGAGGATGTCTATTCAGTGGAGACCTCAAATCCAGCATCCCTGTTGGGCTACCAACAAAAGGGTGCAGGTGTGGAATAGGCTACTGTGACAAGGAAGCCCCAATAATTACTTTGCATCACTTAAACCACAGCAGGTAATATGGCAAATCAAAGTCCCAGGCGCTCAGCAAGTGAAACCCATGTTTCCATGAAAAACCCCATCATATCACTTTAACCTCTATAAATGAGTTGCCATAACACTGTGATTTATTTTATAACAACTCCAGGAATTAAAGGGACATTGATCAAAATGATCTCTTTCCCCCTTTTGTTAGGACTAGCAGTAACAGATGGAACTGAATCACTTAAAAAAAAAAAAAGCACATAGAACTTCACTTTAAGAGTCTTTGAATTTTCTAGTGCTCTTATTAAATAGACTTATTTTAAGGTTAACATTCATTGTCAGTTCTCTAGATAAAATGCTACTAATAATTCCCTTAGTTAAATGTGATTTGTATTTTTGAATGAATTTTAAAATTGTATAATAAGTACTAGTGACTGGGAATATTTCCATGTGATAGGAATTTTGCTTCTTTCATATCACTTGATCAGTAACAATGGATTCATTTTTAAATGACTGTTTTTCATTTACCACAATATAACTACATTAAAACAATGAACATTTATATAGCAAAGGAGACTACATGTAAGTCTAGAAAAAAAAATCATTTGAATTTTAATTTATAGCAGTTCTTATTCCAGTCATTTCTTTGTACAGTCTAATTAGACCATATGTCCCCGCCCTAATCACAAGTGTCTGATATCCATATGCTGAAGCAAATACATTTAAGCCTATGTAGATAATATATTATCATCCCTGTTGGAACTTAAAACTTTATCACACTAACCCCTTGAAAGTGAAGGTGTAATTATTTTTAAAATATGAAACCAAAATATGCGCGTATGAATGTATCTCAAAAGTTATGGAGAATTTAGGGTAGTAACCTAGGTTCCAGATATTTTAACTTTGGAAATAACAGAGTCAACACTAATAATTTTAGTAATGCACACACAAGGCTTTTTCCCTACACATAGATTTCCAGAAGTTCATAAAGTGCATTTTTCTATCGAGCCATGATCATATGTAAGACTAGTTAACAAGATCAGGCCTGCAGAGTCCATTGTCATGAGAAGCAAAGTTAAAAAAAAAGAAGGAACACTGTGCCCCAATACAGTTGCTTAAATACATTTTCTATTCTGTCAACCCATCTCCCTCCTCCCACACACACAGTGGAAAAAAAATGTGAGAGAACAGAGAAGGCATTCAGAATGCATCGCATAAGTTGTTCCTGGGCAAATTCTCTTAGCCTCACTTTACTCTTCTCAACTACAAACCTGTTCACAGAATGCAAACATGCAAGTGTAAGTCATAGTAAACACACACACATGCACTTACACAGAAAACAAAATATCCTTTGATCACAGACCTATCTTTTCCAGCTATCACTTAAATTTGTGGCTGCTGTCACACTGTAAGTTTATGAAAATGTAGTCTATATCTGAAAGAATATTTTACACCATTGCTCAGTGACAATGAGATTAAATACCTTTCATGTCAGTGGAAAATCTTGTGAGGGGAGTAATAAGATGTTCCCACCCTGTCCCATCCGGAGGGGATATGAGTGGGAACCTAGTAGGAAGTCAGCTCAGTCAGGCAGTAATTAGAAGCAAACTCTTGCAGAGGCTGATGAAGAACCTGAACTCCTTCTTTAGTTACGGGGTAACATGGCAGAGCTGGCCTATCCCTGCCAGTCAGTGTCAACAGAAACCAAGACAAACAGAAGGTTCAAATAAGGTTCAGAGTTTTATGTCATAATACCCCAAAGTTCAGATCTCACTGAAAAAGAAAATCACTCATAGTACAAACATACCCTAAGTTCATAAGCAAAAATTTAAAAAGAACCAGTAGATACCAAATCCAATAAGATAGAATACCTGACAAATATTTTAATGAGGTCATGAAAAATACCTCTCAATGAAAAGTGATGAATGCATTTGAAACAAATGAAAACTGGAAGACCTTAGTAAAGAAGTAGCAAGTCTCAGCAAATAAAGATAAAAAAGCACCAAATGGAAATTTTAGTACTGAAAATGCAGCAGTCAAGAAAAAGGGTCAAGTTCCAAAGCAGAATGGATGACAGAGAAAAGACTCAGGGAATTTGAAGATAAGATGATAGCACATACACAATCTTAAAACAGAGAGAAATCAGATTGAACAAAAACAATTGAGCAAGGATATACAGGACTTGAATGATGTTCTAGTCCATGTCTCCAGAGTTTGGAAAGGAAAAAAAGGAAGAAGGTAAGATTCACTCATAGAAATAATGGCTGAAAGTTCTTAAATTTGAAAACAAAACAAAACCTTAAATCTACAGGTTTAAGGACTGAATAAAGCACAATAAAAATAAACCCAAAAGTAATCTACACCAAGAGACACAGTCAAAATTGGAAAATGAAGATTAAGAAACAAATCTTGAAGTCATAATACAAAGATGACATGACACTTGTATGGTAAAACAAATAGAATGCTGCAGATTTCTTACCAGGAACCATGGAGGTTAAGGGAAAAAACACATTTTTCAGGTGTTGAACAGAACTCTCAGATGAGAACCCTATATCCATCTGAAATATTCTTCAGTCTGAAGAATTTAAGACATTCTCAGATGGAGGAAAAATGAAGACAATTTGGTACTAGCACACCTACCCTAAAAAACAATTAGTCAAATATAAAGATGAAAAAAGAAGTCTTAGAACATGGAGAAGAATGAACACAGTATGCAAAAATGTGAATAATTATAATTCTTTCAGTGAATTTTTAAATGATATTTGGAATTTGAAGAAAATTTATAACACTGTTTGATGTGGTTCTAATTATGTGTAGAAGAAATATTTACAAAATTTGCATATAAATAGGGGAGGGTAAAGGGACATAAAAGGAAGTAAGATTTCTTTATTTTAATTGATTAGCAAGATGAAGACACCAATTTAATTGATTAGCAAGATGAAGACAGGATACTGGCAGGCTATACATATATCGTGCAAGGAACCACTAGAAAAGTTATAAAAAGACATTTTAAAAATGTAAATCAACCAAAGTATAATCTAAAGATATTTAAGTAACTCACAGAAAGGTAGGGTAAAAGTACAGAAATTTTAAAAATATAGAAAAAAGAAAAATTAAAACAAAGATGTATAGACTGGATTTAGAAACCATAACTCAACTCTATGCTATTTACAAAAATAACTCCCTTCAAAAGTAAGCACTTAGATAGGTTACATATTTAAAGTTATATTTTGCAATTATGAATTAACAGTACCTAGAGTGGCTATATTAATATCTGATAACGTAGACTTCAATGTAATTTACCAATACTAAAGAAGTACATCACAGAATTACGAAAGGTCAATTCATTAAGAACACAGAACAATCTTAAATGTTGATACACCAAAGAAGATATAGAAAATATATGAAAAGAGACCTATGATAGAAATAAAAGATAAATAAAACATCAAAATTATAGTTGGAGACTTCAGCACTTTTTCCTCAACAATTGATGGACCTATTACATGGAAAACTAGCAAAGGTATGGAAAATTTTAACATCACCATCAACTAATAGCATCTAATCTACATTTATAGAACACTACCTAATAACAAACAATATATGTTATTTTCTAGTGCCCAGGGAACATTTGTTAAGAAAAACCTGAGTCATAAAACAAACCTGGCTAAAGCTGAAGAAGCTAGACTTTCACATGCAGTCTTTATCTTAATACAAAAATCATTTCAAAATGGATCATAAATTTAAGTGTAAAATGTTAAACTACACAACTTTTAGAAATTAGGGGAAAATCTTTGAGACCTAAAACTAAGCAAAGATCTCTTAGACTTTAAACCTTAAGCAGATTCTATAAAGTGAAAAACTGAAATACCAAATTTCATGAATTAAAAACTTTTGTTCTGTGAAATATTCATTCTGAGAGGATGAAAACACAATCTATAAAGCGGGAGAAACTATCTGCAAATCACATATCCTACAAAGGACTGGTATCTGGAATATACTTATAGTCAACGGAATCTCAAAGTTCAACAGTAAAAAATAAACCACTTCATTGGAAAATAGGCAAAAAGACATGTCACTGAGGATTATATACAGAGCAGATAACCATATGAGTGATATTCAACATGAATAGTCATTAGAGAAATATAAATTAAAACCACAATGAAGTATCATTACGATATACCAGAATGGCTAAAAATATGGAGAAAGTACTCTAACACTGCAGATAAGAATACTCAATAATAAATAATATAGTTTAGTAGTCTTGTTAAAAAAAAGCCAATTATGTAACCCAACATGTAATTATGGGTATAAATAAGGTATCAAACAAATGAAACCTTCTATGTATGTTCACACAAAATCCCGTATAAGATTGTTTATAAAACTTTATTCTTAATAGCCCCAAACTGGAAACACCCCAGAAGTCCTCTGAAGGATAAATATTAAAAATGTTGTAATACATCCACACTAAGGGATTATTAAGCAATAAAAAGGAACCGACTACTAAAACCTACAACTGCCTGGATCATTCTCCAGAGAACTATTCTGAGTGAAAAGCAGCTCCAACGTTTATACTCTGTATGATTCCTGTTATTTAGCATTGTTGACATGACAACACTATAAAAAGGGAGAAAAGGTTAGTGCTTGCTGGGGTTAAGAAGTAGGTAGGGGAAGATGGAACCAGGTGTAGCAATAAAAGGATAATAGGAAGAATGTATATTATCACAGACATAGTTTATTTCTTGACAATTATAGCAATGTAAAATGATGCTGTGACTTGATCACTAGCAGAACAGTCTAAATAGGATACCCTGAAATCTTCATAATTTTTTTTTTTTTGCAACTTCATATAGTGCTATCTCAAAATAGAAAAGTCTATGTTAACAAAACAGCTGGGGGAATTACTAATTTTTGTATGAAGACATTACCACTTCTTTTCAAATACACTGTCAGTCAGTCTGTATTAGTGATCAGCAATACACAATATATAATTTTATTAAATTGTATATTGTATAATATGCAGGAAAGTAAATAGAAGCTAACCAATCGCTTCTAACTTCTGAGTCATTTGAAAAAATGACTTTTGTCTTAATTATAGAAAGTAAATATGTGATTTAATTCCAAATTGTACTTAAAAAGATTTTCCATAAAATACCAAGATATTTTGGTTGACAGCTATGCCTACTGAAGATTTGTACTTCCAAAGTGGGTTGGTGGCTGGTTTGCAGTTGCTAAAGGTAACATGACACTGAAGTAACTACATCTGAATGTTATATATTCATGCAAATACAAGCATATATATGGTATCTTATTAATATATGCTCAATTAAAAAGTGATAATTATCTGAGATTCTATTTCTTTTTAACTAATGGGACCTAAAGGAAGTACTAACTCTCTGGGAAGGGTTTGAAGACAGCCATCTTATACCTGAAATTGACCATTTTGGACTTTTGCACATAATCAAGTAACAAAACACTCCCTTAAAAACAGAAAGCTATACAGAACATGTATGTCAGCTGGTAACTATTAGCAATGCAAGGCAATTTATATTTTCTTCCTATTTGAGTCACCATTTGAGCAAAAGACATTTGGTTGAAAAAATATAAACACTCAAGGAGTTGGAGTTGTTTTTTGTTTGTTTGTTTGTTTGTTTGTTTGTTTTTGAGACTACGTCTTGCTATTTTTGCTCATGGAACCACAGGCTCGCGTTGCCTCAGGAAATCCACAACCTCAGCTTCCCAGGTAGCTGGAATTACAGGCACGCACCACCACACCCAGCTACTTAGCTACTTTTTTTTCCTTCTATCAAAGGAATAGAAGTGAAAGTCTGAAATCAAACCCTCATATTCCTGTCAACTGATTTTCAGCAAGCATATGAAGACTATTCAATTGGGAAAAGAGTAATTGTTTTAACAAATGGTACTATGATAATCAGATAGCTACATGCAACAGAATGAAGTTGAACCCCTCTTCAAACACCATAAAAAGAATAATAAAACCCAAATGGATCACAGACCTAAAGCAAGTGACAGAACTTTAGAATCCTTAAGAAAAATCTATGACTTAAGCAAACCTTCTTAGATATAACACCAAAAGTAGCAAAAAAAAAAAATAGAAAAAACAGATTTCAATATTAAAAATATTTGTGTTTTAAAAGAGAAATTATCTTCAGGTCATACATTTGATAATGGACTCAGATGTTCACAAATCAAATTATACAATAATTTCACCTTATTTATAATATGCCAAATTGCAGAAACAAGTCAAAAAGAAAAAGACAGAAACCAAATGGTTTCACTAATATATGGGATATAGGAAAAAATAAACAAAAGCCATGAGGAAAAGTCAAAATAAGCTAGCTACCAAACTGAAGCACATAATTTGGGGTAGGAGGGATAGGGGGAATAGTCAGGGAGGGTGGGGGGGGTGAATCCCTGGGATTACAAAGATGTGAAATTTATATATAAATAAATAAATAAAATACAGAAAAAAAAGGGCCAAATTGAAAATAACTCAAATATTTGTTAAGAGGAAACTGAATAAACAAATGGTGACTTATCCTTTAATAAGATACTATTTGGCTATGAAACAAGACAAAATGAAAAATATGAACCTTCTGAGACACAGAATACACATAGATGAATCACAAATCTCAAGACACAGATGTTGAAGGAAAATTCAAGACCAGACAAAATTAATACATTAAGTGTATCAATGGTTGCTTATGCAGTGGTGGGGTGTATGACTGAGAAGGGTGAAGAAGGAACTTTCTGGAGCAATAAAAATGTTCTGTACTTTAACTGTGGTGCTTTTTTATCTGTTTAAACTCATCAAATTGAACAAAAAATAAATATGTGTTACTGCCTGTCAATTTCACTGTTTAAAGTGTAAGAAGGCAGCAAGTGTCAGACTTCACAGTGTCTTATTCCTCCCCAACCTCTATTCAAGCAGAAGCACAGAGGCACAGGCAGTCATTCCAAACACCCAAAGGACAACAAAACTTTTGCTTAATTAGTCTTCTAAAATTCCTGCCTTGTTGGAAATGGGACATTAGATGATTACTGTCCAATTTTCTACTTCTATCTACAGTATCTGACTTGTAATAAAAGGTGAACACTTGATCTCTCTCACTGGGAACAGTAAGATGTAAACAGTAAGATGAGCAGGGAGCTCTATGTGATGAGTATGAATTTTTAAACTACATTAAACCTCCTTTATTTTTTAATTTATTTGTTTTCATCCATTTTACTCTAAATGACACTATTTCATCTTTCTTGACAGCTGAGTAGTGTTTTATTGATAGTACATCACCTCATCCCTGTGAACCTGGTCTATATTAAGTAGAATGGAGACAACAAATGTTGGTGAGAATTTGGAGAAAAAGAAACACTTATCCACTGCTGGTGGGAATGTAATTTGGTGCAACTTCTATGGAAAATGGTATGGAGATACCTTAAAAAGCATCAGTTTAAATATCATATTATCTAGCAATACTGTGTTAGGTATTGCCAGGTATTTCAAGTAACAGAAAACATGAAAGTAAAAAGATCTGTGTACTTCTATGCTCACAGCAACATTACCCATAATGGCCAAGTCATGGTACCAGTCTAAGTAGACAGTGACAGCAAATTCTTTTTATCATGTCTATTCTCCATATTTTATCCTCTCTAATCTCAAGCTGACATGCTTTCACTATTTCCAGATCAATAGAATAGTTTTTTCTGTGATTAATTTAATATTTTCACTAATATTCCATTAATTTCTCTATTTTAGAAATTTAGAAACTAAAAAACATTTAATCATATTCATATTTAAGTGTTTTAATACATTATATATATAATTTATTAAATAATACATATTTATTTTTGATATTTGTAAATGTTGATAATATATTGATTTGTTAATGATATATTAATTTATTAATAATTAATTAAATTACTTAAAACCTTTGCCTCTTGCTGAGAGGTAGCCATTATCCTAAATTTGGTGTGAGCTGTTTCTACATATATTTGATTTTTTTTTTACTTATGAAAGAAAAATAGGATGTTTTTAAAATTTATCACATTGACACATGTAGACCTAAATTATTTTAACTGCCATAAATTTACTGTTTGAAAAAAAGTCAGTAAACTCATCAGTTTTCCTTCTATGGGTCTGACATTGTATTCATCACTACAGATAGTGCAGAAATAAGTACCATGAACCTCTCTGCACATGTTAGAATTTGTCTAGGACTGAATATAGAAGTGGAATCAATAGATCACAGGTTGTAGTTCACCTTCAACTTTACTCAGTAATACAAATTGGACTGCCAAAATGTTACATTAGTTACACACTAGTGAATTTTCACTTAACAACATTGGAGACTATGACTTGATGTGAATTATTTAGGCTACCTGGGTGTGGTGGCGCACACCTGTAATCCCAGCTATCTGGGAAGCTGAGGCAGGGGATTGCTTGAGTCTGTGGTACCACAGGCAATGGGCCTGCGGTTCCACAGGCAAAAATAGCAAGACTTAGTCTCAAAAAAAAAAGAGGCTTGCTGAATGGCAGTGGGCCCACAGCAAAGCCCCAACTGAGGAGACCTACCATCAGTTGATGGCTTTCCCTTCCAGGATCTGCTCTTTCACTCTTCCAAAACATACGGCTGGAGTCATGCCCCCAAAGTCAAAGACCTGAAGCATGACTGAAGGAGAAACAAAATTGTTGCACAAACTCTGGAGATGAGATCCACCAAAAAACAAAAACAATCATACAAGCCAAAGGTGCTCCAAAAGCGGTACAGGAATGATAAACAGCACGCTCTACCAAGTCCCAGGAAATCTCACCCTCCCCAAGGATGAGGAAATGGATTCAGGGGAAAAAAAAAAAAAAGACTAAAGGGCTAAACACAGACAAACAACAAAAAGAAAGGAGGCAAAGTGACCACGGGAGATGTGGTGTGTGTGTGTGGGTGTGTGTGTGGGGGGGGTGTATTCCCACCGGGATCAGCAATTACACAACCATATATTGTAAAATATCCAAAAATAAAATTGAAAAAAAAAAAAGAATCATTTTGGCTGATTGATATAAAAATGAGGTACATCTATACCCTGTATTTATTTCCAGAAAAATATCTTCTAATTTCTAAGATGCCCAAAGCAATTCTAATATTAACTAATGATTAGTCCTTATGCATTCATTCATTCATTCATTTTCCAACTCAGGTTTTGTGAAACATCACTCCTTATTACCCTTCTTTAAAATTGTAACATCTGCATTTAAAAACTATTTTTTCATAACAGTGTTAGAATTCATTTTTAAAGTAATCACTGAAAATCTGTTAAGATTCTGCATGGAATTACAAAGAATAGGTAAGCCATTTTGTGGTAAGTAGATATCTTTACATCATTGAGTCCAAATTCTCCACTGATTTTGGTCTCTTTTTATATTCCAGTAATTTTTCCATCAACATCTTACAGATTTCTTTTTAGATTTATTTCTACATACCCTTTGAAAAACCATTTTAAGACATTTTATTTTTATCACTTTTTATTGAGAAAATACTAATTTACAATGCTGTATATAAGTCAGAGGCAGAAAATCACATCTCTCCAGATGTACCAATGAACCACATCCACTTATTTTTCAAAACTATACTTTGTAAGAGTTGACTGGTATGTAGAATTCTATTTACTTATGCAGTCATTTCACATCTAACAATATTCTAGAAGTTTGCCTAAATATCCCTTAAATTTTCTATTAGGGAAACCAGTTTCAAGCAATACAAGTTGTGTTCTCCTCCCCCACCCTCATCCCATATATCACTTATCTTATGCTAGTAAGGACTAGAAGTAAAACAATGAACAGAGCTAGTGACAGAAGCCATCTGGTCCATTATGAATTTTAAAAAGAATGTATCTCCCCTTTCATTATTAAGTAAAATTTTTACTGAAAATTTTCAGTAGACTCCATTTATCAATTTAAGAATATTTCCCTTCATTTTTGATTGACTGTATTTGTTAAAATGTATTATGAACTAGCTTTGAGTATATCAAGTGTTTTATTCTATCTTTATTGTCTATTGGTTTTATTTACTTAAGCTGTTACCTGTTGTAAACTAATGAATTTTCTAATGTTAAGCAATCACTGCATTCATAGAATAAATGCCATTTTAAACAAGTTTTTATAAAAACTGGCACCACACACCCAGATTTTGAGTTTAAATACCTCTGTCCATTAATAGGAACCACCTCTGCTTGGAGAAATAGTCAATCAAAAAACTATGATAAGTAATGCCCCACATAAACCTGAGGTATCAGGCAGTTTCAGGAAGGAAGAAAAGTGCTAAGAATAAAAAAGAAAAAACAAACATACAAAGTCAATTAATAAGCAATTGACTTTGTAATTACTTAGTAATCAGAGGGACATGGGAATTAGAGTTCCTAATGACCAAAGTTGGGACAATTTGAGCAACAAAATGAAAGCTTATTGGTTAATATAATAGTTTAATAGCTTAATAGTCATAGTTTATCACCGAAAGTATAAAGCTTAGTGCCCTCATAAATCACTCTGAACATGTGATTGAAGAAATAGGAGAAAAATACATTTCGAGATAATGTTTGCAATACTCCAACCTCACAGAGGGGGAACACAGCTTCTTACTCCTTAAATGTGCATGCACAGTGTGCACAGGAACTTCTTTCCCAATAGGACAATATAAACTTCACAGTGGAAGCCTGACAGACTATATTTCAGTTGTGTTCACCCAAATAGTGGCAAGTACCATCAATAAAATATACAATTGATATGATGTGATGAAAATGTTAGTTTAACTTGTCATTTGCCTCCTTAAAATTTGTTTCAGTATAATTATAAGAAAATATAGTGCAAAAATTAATGAGAAATTTCTCCAAGTACCTAATAATTACTCCTGAAAATTATCAAGGTAATCAAAAACAAGAAAGTTTGAGGATATGTCACAACCAAGAAGACATAAGGAGACAAATGCAATATGCAATGTGTTTCTTAGGTGGAATTCTGATACAGAAAGAGGACATTTACCAAAAGTATAGATCTGAATAAAGTACAGACTTTAGTTGATACTGTTATCAGTATTAGTTCATTAATTGTGAAAAACTGTAGCACACGAGTGTAAGGTATTAATAATTGAGGAAACTGGATATGAAACTGAAGGGAAATCTTTCCACTATCTTTGCAATACTTCTGTAAATATTTTCTGTAAATACATTTTAAAAAGAAACTTTTCTTTTCAAAAATGGTGAGTTGCAGATTTTTTTTCAGCACCAGTTTGTAAATATCATCTAACTTGCACTAAAGATTTGATTGAACTTTTCTGTAAAATCATCAGCTTTGCATCATTTAGGTGGCAGGTTTTTTTCAACTTTTTACCATGAAAAAACTGAAAGATTCGTAAAAGAGGAAGACAGGTTTTATAAACCCTCAACTTCTGCAGTTATCAAATATGACCAATTCTGTTTTTTCTAAACCTTCACCTACTTCCCTCTTCCAGTATTATTCTGAAGCAAACACAGACAAGACAGCATTTCACCACAAATATTTCTGTACATATTTCTAAAGAATATGGAACATTGTTCTTTTAAAAACACACATAAAATCAAGAGTCTATGCAAATATTGACAATTCTTATCATCAGATATATCATAATGTTCACATGTTAAACTCTTAAAATTTTATGTGTAAAAACAGTTGTTTGAAATTCTAGTTCTTCATTTTATATTCCATTGACTTCTCTTTTTAACTTTGTATTATTTCTTCTTATCTCTACATTTATCTCTTTTTCTTTATTACCACTTGAGTAGGATGACTAATCAATCCTGAATTTTCCCTTCTTACTACAAGTATTTAAAGTTATATATTTTACTGTATTAATTTTATATCTCATGTTTCTGTATATTAACACTTCCATTGTCATTTAGCTTAAATATTGTTTGTTTAAAATGAATTACTGTAACATTTTATTTTGAAATTTAATTTAAATATTTTTGTTTTCTCTTGTTTACTTTGTTTAAACTGAATTAATTTAAATATTTTATTTCATTCTTTTTGGAACTTACCAGTGAAGCAAGAACTTGAAGTGGGATTTCCTGGTGATGGAACATAAAAAGTTTTCTTAGCATTATGTTACTCTACCTGACTGTCCCTTCTACTCAGGTGATTTAGGCATGGAGGCAGACAAGCGAAAGTTCTACTTTAATTTTCAGAGCTATAAAAATATTGTAGTTGCTATTCATTTATGATAGTTACGATTTGGGACAGGAATCATGAAAGGTATAACTATTTTTTGTGTAATAAGTACCTTTATTATTAACTTCATGAAAACAATGACTTGATTATATTCCCAGCATGATATGCTGAATAAATAAAATAATAGGATCTCTATCCAAAATTTATCATTTGTCTTTTTAACTCTACTTGGCCATTAATTTATTAAATTGGTCAATGTAAGCAAGATAATAATCCTGGCTATTTTCCAAATATATATTGTGGATATGCCTTAGTCAGTGAAAATCATGGTGAGTGGTATTGTTCTACGTGTTTCCCTTCTTTGGAAAATAATTGAACTGCAACTACCATGACTGCTTCTAATACAATTGTATTAATACAAAGAAACAAGCCCAAACTTTCCATGTGCTGAAAACTTAGGGGGAAACACTTAATTCAGTGTGTTCCCATTTAAACTCCTCCTTTGATTATTAACAATTAGAAAATCATTGGTACCACCCCAATGCTACTATGAACCACAGAATTTCAATTCTATAAAAAAACAAAAGCTTCACTCCAAGAAAGTTAATTGAGGAACTGGTAACAACTGGTAGAATGCAGACAGTAGTGTAAGGATTTTAATTCCAGGTCCACTTATTTCTGGGTTTCCTAACTCTTCATTCCCCTTTTTGGCCACCTTTTGTCAGAGCCCATATAGACAGCTGCTCAGCATTGGCAAAAAAGACATGAGAGGCAAAAGCCTACCAGTGTGGCAAGGCAACGGCAACCTGAGTTATAGGGAATGTTCCGGTGTTCACGTGTCTCTTATGTTAAAATAAATGATCTCTCCTTGTTTAAATAATAAGTATTTGAGACTGTGAATTTGCTTTTTATGAAACACAAAGAGGGAATGAAAGTTCATAAGCAATTGAGGGTAGGAAATACAGGACAAAAATAATACAAACCAAATAAACATAATAATATGAAAAGAGATCACTGCAGTTAATAGATATCCACTAGAAGCATGAATAGATATGGAATGCAGAAGTGATGTCTATTTACCATGTTTTTGTCCAAGTTTGATCAGCTACTTCAAGTAACAGTATCATAGCTGACTATTTACTCCATGACACTGAATAGGCAAAATCTTATGAAAGTTTCTGTTACGTTTGCTTCATCCTTCAGCACAGAGCGGTCAAAGATTATATCCCCCTTCGCCGCCCCCCCCCCATTTGCTCTTACTCAGCTATTTCTCTTCAAAAAAAAATAATTGAATAATTTTCAATATCCCAATATATCACCATTATGCTTTGGATATTCATTGTAAGGAGAAAAAAAAACAAAACAAAGTATGGTTATGAAATTAGCTGATATTAATGCCAACCAACTATGTATATATCTGAATAAGAGAAAAAGAGGAATTTTGTGGGGGGGGGAAGGGATTCCTGTGCTCCCTTAATGCCTTGAAATGAGTCTGTTAAAAATAGACTTTGAATCCTATCCCACTTCCAAGTTCATGTTCTTCTTATCACACATAGATATCAAAGTCATTAAAAGGAAATCTCTCTACATACAATGTGGTGCGCTGGACTGAATATTATGTCAGGAAAAGGACATTTTTAGAAAAAGAGGGAAATTTTTAGTAAAATCTGGACTATAATTAAAAATAACTAGCTAATGGTAATCTCTTAGTTTTGATAATTATGGCAAGATTATGTAAGATGTTAACATAAGGAACTGAGATGTGATAAGTTATAGGGTGGGAGAAATAATAATATGAATAGTAATCAATCAGATCATGTCACTACCTCTCTAGAATCTTTCCAAGAACTCCATCACTCAGAGTATGAGTGACAGATCCCTGGGCACCTTGATGATTTTCTTTTCAACCCCCTCACTTATCTGAGTTTACCTTCTACTCTCAACCCTCTGCCTCTCTCCTCCCCCACCATCCTGTGTCCATGCTCAGGCACTCCAGGTCCTATGCTTGTTGATCTCTCTCCTGGGATCTTCTCCTCCTGTCATCCTGTCATGGTTCACTCTTTGACCTCCTTTACCTTTTGTCAAATACTAACTTTTCTGTGATTTACTACCCTACATACCCTATAAAATAAATGAATCCCTGGAGTCCCTAATCTCCCCTACTCTGACCTTATTTTCTCATGGCCATTTTCTTCTAACACTGAACACAACAAATGTCATTCGCCCCAACCAACAGATGTAAGCTCTCAAGTTTTCGTTTCCTTTTTTCACTTAATGTTTTCCCAGTGTCTAGAAGAGTGTTGAGGATATAACATAAGCTCAGTGGGTATTTGCTCTATCAATCAAAAAACTAAATATTTTCCATTATCCTTGAAATAAAAGCGGTGACTTTTATTTGATGACTGATGGCTCTCCAAAGTCATTTTTTGAGTAATAAGTGTAAAATCTTTGTGTTTTCTGGGCATTTTTCACACTGAGAAATTATTTAGATAATGTTTTAAAGTGAATTTTATGCTGTAAAAGACAGTTACTGTGTGATATCACTTTAACTCCAGTTCATTTGATATTGGAGTGAAAAAAATAAATTTCTTTAAAGTATTTTCACATGAGCTTAAATAATATTTCAGTATTAGCAGATAAAGCTCCCCATCTAACAGATGTTCAATAGCCATCATCTCCCAAGCTAACAGAATCATAAAATTGCATGTTAAAGATCATGAAATGAAACAGATGCAGAAATGTTAAACTATTTCTTCACATTCAATCAGAACATAGCTGATGAAGTGTTAAGTGCCAGCTAGTCCTAAACAAAACCAAGCTATCACAAAATGGCCTAGCACACAAATATTTTGCAATACAGAAGAAGTTCGAATTGAAATTTTCAGTTCACCATTTGATTTAAACTACATTTTCTCCAACTTGTTCTATTTCATTACTCAAAGTGCTTGCTTTGTACTCTCTGAACATTCACGATGGCCTTTGTACTGAGATCACTAGCAGAGTAAACAATGGCACCACTTCCCTAAATTCTTTAGCAGGGACAAGGACCACTGAACCTTCCAGAACCCATTCAATAGCCATCCTCTTGCTCCCATTCTTCACTTGCCTATTGAGAGAAGTGCAAGGCTAGCATATTTCATACATTCCCTACTCTTTTTGGTGCAAGGATTATCCATACATTCGTGAAAGCAAATTGAAGCAGCCTTCACGGTCTGAAAATGTGTCACTTCTCTTTTTCAAAAAAGCTAATTTTCTCCCCTCCTAACAACGTGGGTTTCTGAAAAATTGTACACATGGCATTGGTTTGTCATAAGTAGGGAAAACTCTGGTGTTTTATTTTCTTCTTCGAGGTAGTGGCAGCAGCAGTTAATCTAAACATGTACATTCCCTGTGTCCCTAGGCAGTCATCTCTTATGTTAGAGTGGCACACAGGCAGATACTTGGGCAAAGACAGTGTATAAAATAAAGTTGCCATGGACCAAAACAACCATATTGATTTTTAGTACAATTCAAAACACAGGGAACATCAATTTTCTAAATGGCACATACTGAAAAAGACAGGTAGAAATCCACTCCATGTAGTGGAAAGAAGGGAAAGGATACAAATGATATTAGCAAATATTTTAGTGTTCTTTTAGGGTGTTCACTTTTTTAAATGTTAAGAACTGAAAGACTTATATTATGCTCAATTGCTCTTATCTGAAACTCTAGAATTGCTTACTTATTGACACTATGCTCATAACCGGAAGCCTGGCCAGCCAAATGAACCTTCAGGAAATAAAGTTTAGTATTCTTGAGTGTTTGAACATTTTCTTCAAATAGTCTCTCTCTCGTGTTTGAACATTTTCTTCAAATAGTCTCTCTCTCTCTCTCTCTCTCTCTCTCTCTCTCCTCTTCCCCCCCTCTCTCTCCCTCACTGTATCTCCCTTCTCAAGCTCCATTATAACCATACTATTTATAGATACATCATTAAGATTGTTGCACACAAATATTTTCCTTAGATAAACTTAATCCAACAAAATGCCCTTCAAGTTAGATACCTTTGTAAAGGGCATTATGAATCAGGAGAGACCTCTAGGGACTTACCACGGCCTCCTCACTTCTTTTTTGGGCAACTTCTCGCTGCAGACGGGCCACAGCCAATTTCTCCCTTGAGAAACAAAAGCACATGATTAGCTGACCATTCTTCTCAGGACCCAGGCATATAGGCAAGGCTCTCAAACATTCTTCTGAAGTCTCTGGAGGAACTGCTTCCTTGGTTTAGCTCACTTCCTGCACTAATCTTTCTATAAATATTTAAAGTGATTGGTCATTAGTACATTATTTTCACTGAAAGTCTTGAAAGATTTTTTGCTTTGAATTTTATAACAGTCAAATAAATGCTGAATGCCAAGTGAAAACTTTGCTTGCAGCCATTAATATCATTTATAAATAAATATTCTATGTCTAAATTATTCCAGCCCTTCTTTCTTGATCAATTTTGCTCATATATTTTAATTATTTTTTGTTGTTGTTGCTCTAATACTGAATTTAGAAATGCAAATGACACAACTCCATCATCCTGGAAATAATAATATAAAATCTTATAACAGGTAATATGTTGGGTATTTTACCTGAGAATATAAGCTTGGCAATTCTGTAATACATATTATTCTCATTTCCTAGATATGGAAAGTGAAATTCAGAGAAACTATGGAGGCTATAGGTGATATGCAATAGAAGTAGGATCACCTTTACACTTTACCTAATTCAAAGCCTAAATAAAAAGTCTACAAGTAATCTTTCAGGACTAGTAAAATTTCCATGTACATATTTCCAGGACCTGGGAAATACGAAAATACATTATTTAAAATCAGATTATTTCCATATTTTTACAATCAGTTTCATTTTATACCTGTTATAATTGTAATTCTGATCTTATTTACAATTTAATAGTCTATAAATTTTAGAAATACTTAATAAAATGATAGATACCAGCATTTTTTTTGACAGTTTTTCAATTTTCCTTTAAAAAGTTTTGATAGATGAAGTAGGGATAATTGAACTCTCTCCACTAATGCTCAAATTTTAATTTTAGCTAGAATTTTCCTTGGAATCCTTCTATCACTCTCAAGATGACTACGGAATCATCTTTCACCCCATAACCTTCTTCTCCATGGGATCAGCTATATGCAAACAGAAAGGAAGCAGCTAGCTTTCCAGATACGTGACAGAATTTCTCCCCTCCTAACCACATGGGTTTCTGAAATGTCTATGGCACTCAAAAAGTCATGGGCTTCAGTTTGGGTAAAGATGAGTAACATTTTAATAGAAATAATTCCTTTTGGATAAATACCTAAAGATGCAGATTATAATGAAGAAACTAAAACCAGCACACTTTAGAGGGATACAAATTTGAGGAGTCTAGGGTAGAACTCTCTACCCTATAAGAGTGAGGAACAAAGTAAATAGGGAAAAGGGCCTTTTCTCTACCTACTTTGTTTAAAAATTTAAATTAAAAAAGATGAAATAAATACTTTTTTGTGTGTGTGGTTTTTTTTTGTTTGTTTGTTTGTTTGTTTTAGTAAAGCAAGGCAGAGAAGAGTAAGCAATTTTGTGTTCTCTGACCTAAGGCCTGATAAGCAGAAAAAAAAGATGCAAAGCATTGAACAAGAAGAATATGATTAACTTCTGGTTTTATATGGAAATTAAATACATGGTAAATACAGTAAGTCCTCATTTTAAAACAAGGATAGGATCTTAGAAACTGTAACTTCAAGTGAAAAAAAATCCAGAATGAAACCAATTTGAACACAAGCTCACTGATATGAGTGAGCTAAATTTCTATGGCATATTTCTGGTGGCAAAAGCATCAACAAACTTCTAAAGAAGGATGTAAATACTAATAATACAAAATAATTGTATTAATTTATTTTCCAAGCTGCCTATTCTGTATCAGGGTAATGGGTGACTACATATTCATAAACTCTTCAGTTTGTGCAGCACCCAGCAATTCATTGCCATGAGCCTGAGAAGAACCAGCAGTAAAATTCTGGTAAATTAAGGAAAGATTAGTAACTGTAAGCATCAAAGAGTTTTTGAATCATTGTCTTAAAGTTCATACCATAAATACCCTAATATTTTACAATGATATTTTAAACTCAGAACCCTATTTTTTTTATGTCTAACATGAACAGAAAAGTTAAGAAATCATGAGCACATCTTGTAAAGTTGTTCAAGCACAAAGTGAACAAGCCCTTGTCACTACTATCTGAGTGCAAAAGATAGAATCTTGTCAATGCCATAAGCTACTATGATTTAATGTTACTTAAAACAATAGTACTTCATTTCATCTGTCACACTGCTTTTCTGATATGCAGCATATTGAGACATTTAAATTCTATTTTAATGATAATACACAGGTGGTGACATTTTTCTCAATTGTTTAGCAACATATATTTCCTTCTAAATAAGCCCATAAACTCCTCCTCAACCAAAATGGTGGCAGCCAGAAATACTGACTGATGCATTTATGCATATAATGATGTGTTGTAAATATCTTACTGTACTGACTGCTTTCCACATTATGGAGATCATATAATGAGACCTCTATCTTACCTAACTACAAAAGGGCACTAAATAGAAACAAAATTAGTGTTTGTGATTTATTCAATGAGGAATCAGTCACAGACTCTAATACCAACTTGCCTAGTATAATAGAATTTTTAATAACTACCAATTTGCACTTACAAATATACAACACACACAATGATTCCCAGAGGAAAACGTCTAATTTTAGTTGCCCACACAAGTTTATTTTCATACACTCCAAAACTATGAGAAGCACCATTTCTTTAGGCTACCAGGCAAAAACCTGTTAGTAGAGTAAAATTCTAAATAAAAGAACTAAGTAATAAAAATGAATGGAACAGAAATGACCACATTTGAGGTCATATAGGAGTTCTTTACAGTCTGAAAAATTATTTAAAGTTCCTAAGAGGCTTAAGATTCTCAGTTATATCTACTGATATTTATTATATATAAATGACAGCAGATAGCTTTTTTTAAATAACACGTTTTTGTTTTAATTAAAATTTTTACTGATTGTACGTATATTTATAAACATACACACACACATATTACATCATTATCTACCCTGAGATTCTCCCATCGCCTTATCACTCATGAACCATCTTAATCTCTTTTGCCCTTCCCTCCCACAATTTTACCCTCCTCCTTCTCTCTTGCTCTATGCTTCAGTTCTGCTGGCAGTTTTAAATTTTTCTTGTCTTTTGTTTGTTTGTTTTCCCTATAACCCTCAAATAAGTGAGACCACCCTGTATTTCTCTTTTTCTTTATGGCTTATTTCCATGAACATGATTCCTTCTAGTTCCATCCACATTGCTTCAAATAAGTTTGTCTTCTTTGATTGACGATAATATTTCATTGTGTAAATATTTCACACCTTTTTCAGCCATTCCTCAGTTTTAGGGCATTATCATTATTCCTTCTCTTGACTGAACATAAATTTCACATATAAAAGATTAAAATCCTAATCCATAAGAATATCAGAATTTCAAATTGATGTAGAAGAGTAATTGTTATTTGGTTGATGTATTAACAAACTAATCTCATACACAAAGTAAAAATAAAAATTATATTAACTTATACAACAAATACTAACTTATCAAATATTAAATCCATGTGAATAAAAGATAGTCCTATGAAAATGTAATCCCATATTCCAAAAACAAAACAAAACAAGTCATGAGAAGAGTGACATTGCTTTAATATTTGGGGAGTATCTTTAGTGCCTGGATTAATAGAGGACAAAGGGAGTTTCATATCTGTTTTCTACATTCAGCCTGTTGTGATAGCACACCATGTAGCTTCCAGAAAACTCCACAGTATACTCATGAAAGCATGAGTTAAAATGGCAACTATCATAGCAGTATTGCTATAAAAATGATTTTGACTTGGCAGATCCCTTAATAGTGACTTGGAGCCCCCAGGACAATTTCGAAAATTTCGCTCAGACAATACACAACTAGAAATGAAATTGCGTTTGGAAACTTTCCTGGACTCATCATTCCTGATTGCTGAATCTTCAGACAAAGATTTAATATATATGCTAATAGCATGTTAATTTTTTACAAGAGCAGTTTAGCATAAAAAGAGAGCAAGAGTCTACCTTATCAGTATCATCCTATTAATTGATGAGAGTTTTAAAACAGTTTCGAAGTAAGGAACATCACAATTTTATTCTCTAAAAGGAATTGCCTTTATTGCATTAGGAATTATCACATAATATGTTTGCCAAATCTTATTAAATTCAATTTGACTGAGAACTGAAAAGGTTTTAGTGATTTCACATATTTTAAGGAAGAAAATATTAATGTCATGTCTGCTCACACATTATATTTCAAAGCATTCAGACAGGGGAGGCAGAGGCCACAAAAGAGTAGGATGATTAACAGGTGTTAGGGAAATGGGAAAACCCAGGGGTAAATAATGTATATATAATGTAAATAATGTAATGTAATGTGTATATATATATAATATATATACAAAATTATATATATATACACAAAATTTTAAAAATTAAATTTAAAAAAAATCAGTCATTACAGAGATAGCTGACATTCTCTGTAGACATCTCTTCTATTCTAATCCCTGTTATACATTCCCAGAAATAATAATCAGTACACTGGATTTGATGTTTACCATTCCTATGATTTTGAAGCTTTTAAATCACACATATGAGTAAATAATATATTATTGTGCATGGTTTATAATTTTGTAAATATGGTATTGTAATATGTATACCTATCTGTAACTTGTTTTCTCCCCACAAAAAAAATTTTTTTTAAAAGAGTGAACCAAAATAAAAGAATTCTCCATTAAAAGGCAGCATATCAGCCACTAGATTTAGTAAAACAGTAAAATGTGTGGAAACTAGAAAATAAACTTAGGCTTGACCTGCAACTTCATGAATAGAGAATTGTTCAGTTCAATCAGTTGTGTAAAAATGGCCTATCACACATAGAGGATGTCAGAATAATCCAAGCTGTAGGAAAGACAGTTCCCAATCATAGTCTTACACCTTAATCTACTCGTTTATAAATTGGAATACTGATTAGAAGTTAAATTTTTGATAGTTATCCTGATTCAAAGTAGTTAGCAGGGAAGGAAAGGATTTGCAATAACAAATTTAAGTGTATTTGGGAATATGCTCTATACCTGTTTTAAATAATTTATTCTGGAAATGCAACATGTATAATATCATAAATGCTTAAGAGTTTTAGGTTAGAACCTACAGTCTTGCATGGAAATGGTGGGTAAGACCTGTGCCAACTAACCTCAATCAGAGCAAAGCACCCCAATTTCAAGCCACTATATTTACTACATTTTTGCATTTCATTTCTTTTTAAAAGGTTTCGAGGGGAAAAAAAAAAAACAAATTCTTTCTTGAAGTTCAACATTCTCTCTATCTAAAATCTTTTAAGTCCTTAGTATTCCACTAGTGTGCATTTTATGTCAGCAAGAAATTCACTCATTTTTTAGGAATTGTTATTTTTCTATTAAAAAAGTCAATCTTTACCAAGATTAATGAAATTATGGAATTGTTCAAAAGATTGAATGATAAAATTTTCAGAATTTCTGGATGTTAATATATCTGGACTCAAATTATCTACTTAAAGTATTCAAAATACATAGTTTATTTTATTGTGTTTTGTTTTTTACAGTAATCTCATTTACCCTTGGATTTAGGAGACCCTTGGCAAACCATCTTCAAACCCCCATGGTCCCTATATATGTGTGAAACCAACTGGGACCAGCATCTTTTTCATGCAAATTCAGCATTCTTAAAAACAGCTTTGTGTAAAAACTAAAGAATCCTTGACTTGCATGCTACCCAAGGCAAATTAAAGGCACTCACAGTCTTGCTCCTATTTGAAGGCCTTAGCTCATCTGCTGGAAACTGACAACTGTGCTTTTGCAATGCATCACTGTTTTGTTTTGTGTTTGTAGCAAATCCAGTAGCTCATTATAAAAGGGGGTATTGACTTTATGATTGCAAAACAAATGCCCAGGGATATTTTATCAAGAACTGTGGATCTTTATGCAAGAGGATGAAAGAAGGATATAATGAATATACACACAATGAAACAAAAGAGCCTGCAATGCTTACTTGTCTTTCAGTTAAATGCAAAGAGAAATTTTCCTTACAAGAGTGATGAAGCAGAATTACTTCTCCCAGGTTTCTAAAGTCCTTCAATATAGCCCAACTAATCTCAAATGGAGACAACAGCACCCACAGAATTATTTCTGTGGGTCTTCAAAATACTACTGGTACAACTGTAATTCAAGTCCATGGGAAGACTGACCTCAATGAAGTCAACAGGATATTGGCATTTGTAAAGTCTAGTAAAGACCTTCAAGGTTTGCATTTAGTGAAGGAAAATGCTCTCCAAGGAGAAAGCAGCTTGCAGAGGGGGAGCATATTCTGTTTGTGATGTGTGGAGACCTTAACTCAAGGGCACTGAAGAGCCATCTGTTGCATGAGGGTGGAAGGCAGACTTGTCTGGAGAAAAATCAACATTTTATTACCCAGCACCTATCTTGAATGGGTAACCAGTGTGTTTTCCTGCTCTCCACCAGACAGATGGTAGCCCCCTGTGGGTACCCTGAAGGAAGAGTAGCACTGGCACTCAGTGCTAGTGTGAAGAATTATTACTATTCATTGTAAGCCTCATTGCAGCAACCTACTTATATAATGTGCTTGAAAGGTGTGGATGGATCTATAGGCGCATCAAGCAAGTTGTCAAGATAGTAAATATTGTGCATTTTGATGAAACTACCAGCTCATCTGTTCAACAATCTCAACTTGACTTTTGTAGAAAAATAAATTATAAATAAAAATAAAAATCATATATAGACTTTGTATTAAAAAAGCAAAAATCTATAGCACCCTACAATCCTAAATATTACAGTATTAAAGAATCTCCCTGTAGTATCCCTCAAAATGCCTATGTCCATGTTACTTTTAGTTGCTAGGTTAAACTCCTACGATCAAAAATTAATTTAACTAAATTATTTATGAATGTTTTTAGATTTGATAATATATTTTATTTATTTTTATTTAATTTTCATGCATTGTTAAGACCCTTCATTATCCCTTTTCCTCCCATGCCCCCTCCAGTGTCTCCCACCTCCCTTTCATTTCAAGTCACTGTGTTTGACCTGTTGAGCTTTTTTCTCTTTACTGGTGCAGTGTCTTTTTCCTGGGTGACCCTGCTCTCCTGGGACTTCGTGGCCCATGCTGCTTATCTATTTCCATGGATGTCTTAGCAGCGAGTATTTGTTCCAATCACGTGTGAACCCTTGTAGGTCAGTTGAGGTTCAGTTGTGTCGCCCTTTGCTCCTGTCTCCTCTGTTGCAAAGCTTCCTGCGATGGAGGTGACTCTCCTGTTCTCCAGACCTGTGCGATCACAGGGACTCAAGCCACCTCACTCTTGTTGGTTTTCTCCTTCATTCCAGCATTTGCTCCGTGTTGCTGTTTCCAGTCCGTGTGGTTCTGGTGTCTGAAGCTGGGCTCCAACATTCAGCCCTTTGTGGTAGAGAGGTTCTTTAATGGAGGCCAGTTCCATGCCGTGGTAGGCCCAAGTTTCACTCCTCTCCCTCTGTTTGCAGCTGTTCTGTGGCCATGTCCCTTTTTTTTGTATCCTTCTTTTCAGGAAATGGAATGTTTTGTTGCTTTTGAACATATCATGGATCAGGGGTTTGCTTCTCTGCCCCTAATGTCACTGCAGGTGTAGTTCTGTGGTCGGTCATCATTTCAATGGGCTTTAAAGTTTGGGAGCTTACTGTTCCAGTCATTTTCATTTTTGGTCTCACGCAGCTGTGAGATGTGCCCATGGCCTTTATTCTTCGATAACTGCAGCAGAATAGGTGGATATTCTCGTTCTGAAGTGGAATTAACTGGAGGGGACCCACACACACACTCCCCACCCCACCCCCTGCAGTCCCGCGCACTGGTAGGGGTCCCGGCCCTGTCCCCCAGGCTCTAGGGACAAAGGCTTGGCTTCCTGGCCTGCCTCGGGTGGTTGGCAGAGGAGCAAAAACTCCACCTCCCTGAGCCCCTAACCTGTAGCCTAGACCACTGCCCAGTGCCTCCGAAGACTGGAATTTTCAGTTTCTACCCCGACCCTGCTGGCGCAAGCCCACTGATAAACACTTAATCTGTCGCAGCTCCCTCCTGGACATGAGTTCCCCCAAAGAGGGTGTTGGCCCTGCCCCCAGGTTCTAGGGACAAATGCTATTTATGAGTTCTATAACATATACATACATCTTTATTTTAACAATTTGGAACACAATATCTTTTTTTTTTTTTTTGAGACTAGGTCTCGCTATTTTTGTCTGTGGAACCACAGGCTCAAGTTGCCTGGGGTACAATAGACTCAAGCAATTCCCAGCCTCAGCTTCCCAGGTAGCTGGAATTACAGGTGCACGCCACCACGCTCAGCTATTTTTTTGGGACTAGGTCTCCCTAGTGCCCCCAGAAGGATTCAAACAGTGATCCCTGTTCCCTGCCATGACTTCCTAGGCTGCCGCTTACAGGCATGCACCACCATGCCCGGCCCAGATCACACTATTACCTGAAATGAATGATAAAAATTCTAATTCATTTAGCTACTAGATGTGAGTTTATTTTAGTTCTGGCCCAGGTGTAGCACTGGAGAGTAAAGTAAGATTGTTGCCAAATCAGAGAAATCGGGTCAAACAAACAAAAAGTATCTTCAAGCAAAGCTTCCAGAAGATGCAATAAGCACATTCAAAACTGCATTATAAAGTCAATGTTTGGTGACATTTACAACAAAAGATCACAACTGCCTTGTCTTAAGTGGGTACACCCTACTATTTCTAAGATAACTGTTTGTTCATAAATATCCCACTTGCAGCATCCTATCAGGGTAAGAGATGTGCCCCACACGTTTTAAGTATGAAAACTCTGTTACATGTTGTGACTATTTGCTAAATTTTTTTAACTCTTTTGAATATAATGATATTGGACTTCAGTTGAGCTCTGCATCCTGCCCCCTGTGTCATGATGTTATCCAGGTTACTTATTTCTAAGGCTCTTGACCCACTTTTTCTATCTTTCCCATTCTAATACATCATATGACCAGTCACAATTTGAAAAGATAATGGAAAGGCTAATATTATTGTATAATTATTGTGTCAAGCACCCGAATACCTTACGTGAAATATTTAAAACTCAAACAATTCTATTAAGTAGGGGTTATCTTGACAATGAACCGCAGTGAGTCTCAAATGTTTTGAATTCAGAACTTCATAGTCTAAAAATAAATCATGAGGATACCAAAGAACTTTTGTTTATATGGCTTATATCTACCATATTCAAAAATAAAGCTGGAACTTTATATATCTTATTTAAAATAATTTCATTTAGCCAAACATAAACATAATTAGGAAATACCACTATAGATTCTAAAACAAAAACTTAGGGGAAAATGTCACTGCTATTTACTTTCACAAATGTTTTTAATATCTAGCTAACAAAAAAGATGTGTGGATTCTCCTATCTACTTCCACATTCATTACATTAAAATGTCATATGTTGAATAGCCTCTGGCAAACTAATATATGTCCATGAAAGAATGTGAGTGAAAAAATCAAGTAACACTGTAGTATTTGAAAAATTAGTTTTACCCTTACAGATCCCCTAAAAGGTCATAGGGGCCCTGGAGCCCATCTGGTCCACAGAGTACTGTTGATATATTGTAATACCTTAGTACCTACTTTCCATGGGGAAACTGTGGCTCAAGCAGGCTGAAAACATCCATTATGCTATTTTTCTTAAGATTATAATTATGCCTGCTTCCAAAATTATAAAATAACATCAAATACATATTTATTTGAAATTCCATCTGTTAGAGACCTTAAGTCTCTCTGTAGCTACCATCACCTATTTAACTGCCGCCTCTTCTGCTATGGAAGTAATCATAAATAATGCAACACATGATTGGCATCTCCAAGTATTCTTGACCAGTTTACATCAATTTATGGAAAAACACTGATAGAAATTCTCAGAAACACATTGAATTCCAAGTTTCATGAGTCACACTTCTGACAGAGAAGAAAATTAATAATGAACCTCCCAATATGAAACTACATGAAGCCATTTATTTTGTTTCAGTTAACATCCCCCTGTACATTTTACCTACAAAGATAACACCTAATGCCTAAGAGGAAATTAAACAGATGTATTACCCTTTTTTATACCTTGGATTGGAGAGTCACAATCTATAATCTTGGGGAAAAGTCTTAATAAATCATGTGTCTTTCCCTTGTCTGCATGAGTCTGTCAGGGACAGGAACATGGTGGCGACCTGGTACATGCAGGAGGAGAGCAGGTCTGCTCCCTTAGGGGGGGCACAAACCATTCTCTGCACACACAGAAGCATCCTGGGGAGTCACTCACCACAGAGGCATGACAATGCCGAGTGCCAGGTGCACCTGTCAAGTGGGCAGATGGGGAGACCCATGGCAGCAGTCCCTAAGCAATGGTTAAATTAATTAGCCTTTCCAAAGCAGATCATTTAATTACTCATCCACTCAGATTTTCAGGAGAGCACATTAAAAAAAAAAAAAAAAACTTTTAAAGCTACAGTCCAGATGAAGGAAACTTTATAATTACTTTCCCATACATAATGTCTGAGTTGGCCCCCAAACTTTACTGTACCAAATATTGCCACTTATTCCATACTTTGAGCATTTGTTAACATCCCCAATGCATTAAAGTTAGCAAACTGTGAGCATGTTCTAAATTGGTGATCTGCACATGATTTTATACGGTGACAGAAAAGAGACAGCAAGAATCAGTGAGTGTGCACAGCCTGTTGACTTTGAGAGACAGCGGCGTTTAACGAGGTTGTAGTGAGCAGGTTAAGGAATATCTGCTCTCCTCACACTCCCCAAAATAAATCTTTCAAAATAATTTGTGTTGAAATACAAAGATAATTAGTAAAAACAAACACAAACCCTAATTTGAGTTGCCTGCCTTTCTCAGCATCTTATACCCATAATTGTCCTTATCGAGATGTCAGATGCTTTGAAAATAAATGTTGACAAAATTGCTCTATACTGAATTTGCTCCCACTCACAGGAATGATGTCTCAAATGGTAGCTATGTTTTCATTTATTAATTGATTAATCTAGTCATTCATGCTTCAGAAATGTATGCTCACCTGTTTCTCTCCCTGAATGATATGACTCAGAGGTCTTTGTGTGTGTGAGGCACAAACACAACCCCTATGAATCACATGACAGGTTGAGACATTCTCTATAATTTAAGACAAGATCACAGTCTTCCTAGAGTCCTATTCAGTATCAGAGGATAACCCCAAGTCCCGTAGCTTAATAAGATGTGTCAGTGAGACAGTGTAAAATACTCGCAGCCACTACTACCACCATCACTATAAGCCATACTTCACAAAATGTATAGCCCTCTGCACTTTTTAGATGTAACACCTACTACTAGTAAGTGAAACAACCCAATGAAGAAATCATACTGGACAGGCACAGTGGCTTGTGCCTGTAAGCTTCAGCCTATGAAGCGCCCGGGGCTAGGGATCGTGGTTAGAGTCCCACATGGGGCCCATAGGGAGACCTAGTTCCAAAAAAGAAAAAAAAAAAAAACAGCTGGGCATGGTGGTATGTGCCTGTAATCCCAGCTACCTGGGAAGCTGAGGTTGGGGATTGCTTGAGTCTGTGGTACCCTGGGCAATGAGAGCCTGCGGTTTCATGGGCAAAAATAGTGAGACCTAGTCTCAAAAAAAAAAAAAAAAAAAGGAAAGAAAGAAAAAGAAAGAAATCAAACTGTCTGTCTGGGTTTTCTACTGTTCACTTCTGCTTGGAATTGAAATTTTCACTGGAATGTAAATGCAGGCTCTACTAAGCCAACACAATACTGAGTTAAAATAGTTACATTTTCTTCTTCTTTGTGTGGGTTGGAGTAAAATTCCCAAAGTCTCTGGCCCCATGTTACCAGAAAATATATCTGGGTGAAAAACTTACCCAAATTTATAAGAATGCTTACTCTTAATTTTCGTAATATTTCCTTCCTTAAGGGCTTTCAAGGAACCTCATAAAGGATTTCCTTGTAATATTCTTTTTATGCATCATTAAAGAGTCACTTAATTTCTTAAATTTAACTCTCACTTATGAAAAACCCAGAATGAATGAAAATTTCTTTGTTTTCAAAATACTTGGAATTCCATATTTTCATACATTGTTCTACTTCTTCCTATCATTAAAATTCAACTAAAATAGGTTTAGACTCACATTATACATGCCAAGAAAGACTGTAAAATAATAAAGTTTGGGTAACAATATTTGCTATTATTCTATCAATTCTGGTAAAATTCAAAAGTTATAAACTATGTACAGTTTATTAGGGAATCATTTAATAAGGGAGGGAATTCTTGAGAGAAATGAAACACATGTAAACCCTCTCCTAAGGAGAAGTCCATACCTGTGGGTGTATACAACAATAGCCCCTATGTGACAATTAATTTCATTTCCACGGCTTTTAATTATCAGTAGCCCTGAAATCTCATTCTGTCTTGATTTTCATGAAAGTCCCAAGATAGTATCTGTGAGTAGATTCAACCCATCTGTCTAGGTTTGGAAAAATTAGGCTTGTGAGTTTCTAAAGGAAGAAGCTGAAAGAGGTAATGAAGGAAGCTCTGGTGGGCTGTAGGAGCATCATTCACACTTGAACCCACTCCCTCCTTTGACTCACATATACAAGGTGCCACAAAATGGAGGTTTTTAGGATTGATTGGCAATACCATCAATTCATTCCACAATATTATGCTGTTTATTATGCTGGAGGCACTTTACAAAGATCTACAGCAGATACAATGATGAGGAAAGGGCAATTCCTACAATGAGGGAGAACTCTGCCTCAGAAAACAGAGTATGTATCTATATCCAGGTGCTATTGCTTCAAATATCTTTCCCCCCAAAATTCACAGATTGAAGTCCTAGTATCCAGAACTTCATAATGTGACCTTTTCCGAGGAAAGTCTTTACAAAAGCTTCTTAGAGAGGTTCCTAATCCATTACACTAGAATACTTAGCAAATAGGTACTGTTTGGCACACACAAAGATCATTAGAGAGGACACAGAGATTGGCATGAAGTTTCTACAAGTTAAAGGATGTCACAGATTGCCAGCAAGTGACCAGAAGCTAGGCAACAGACATGAAACTGATATTCCCTCCCCATCTAACCCATTATCAGTGTTAAGAGTTGAATACATTTCCTAATTTTAATGAAGCATTTGATATGACAATCTTCTCAAAGATTAATAATTAAAATTCATTTTTCGATACCTTGATCATCTGCTCATTCATTTTTACAGGTCCAACGAAAGTCAGGACCAAGTTAATCTACTTTCCTTTCAGAATTCCTTTCACCACTGAGTTTTGTCACCTGGTTAGAATCTCTTTTTCTCATCTATCCATATAAGGTTATATAAATTCAGTTTCCCCTGACTGTAACAAAAATAAACTCCAGCAAAACCTGTTGAACAGGTCAGAGTATTTCAGAAGCAAGGAACTCAGGAGGGGCAGGGGCTAGGGCACCTCCAGGGGCCTCTGCAGTCAGAATTTGTGTAACTTCCCACTAGTTGCTGCCACACTGCCTCAGCTTGGGGACTTATGTTTCTATTTCCCATCAGTTTCACATTTCAAGTTCCCTGAATTAAGGACTTAATTGACATAGCTTGAGCAAGACAATACTCTGGAATAACCAGCTTAGTCTTAGATATTCTCCTCCCTATTATGAGCAAGGGTTGTGTGTGAGGGGTGGGAATACAGAAGGGCTCTTATCAAAGAAGTAAGTAATAGTTAGATCTATCACATGGCATGGTAGTATGGTAGTTTACATACTTCATATGCATTGTTTTTTGGAAGCTGCTTTCTAATTAACTTTTACTTGGACCTGTAGCAAAAAAATATACTAGATGCACAATTTTAAACTCAGTTTTTACATTTACTTCCATTAGATTAACTCCATTTGAGAATTACTGTTAAAATATGCAGCTGGAATTGAGCCCTATGATTTCTTATTGCCTGACCACTCACTATCATTGATTATTGTGATTTTACATTTAATATTGACTTCAATCCTTTTTTTTTCCTTTTAAAATATTCCTCTAATATTTCATCTCTATTTTATTCTTTTAGTTTTCTTACTGTTTCCACTGTTGGCATGGCCTAATTTAAACTGAACAGATACCTAGAAATGTTATCAACTATATGTATAATATGCACAAAAGGTTCCTAAAATACGTATAATATTGTAACCGGAATGTGTTTACTTGGAATACACAAACAAATCAGGAAGTGTCTCCCTCTTCAATATTCTGTTCTTTACATACCATTACCAGCAAAACCATATAAGATGTCAACAATAATATTTCAAAAGACACTGGCACTTCTAAAGTAATGATAATTTAGAAAATCTAGAGAAGAAAATAGAAAATCTTCTCCATAGTCTTTGTAAGCAACCTAATCGTAACCAACTATGTAATATTCAGTTAGTATCTGAGTGGATGAGTAGATAAAAAGCAACAAAAAGGTACATATTGGAAGCCTTTTGAGGGAGAAAACACCTATAAGAAAATAGACATTCCCATATCTAGGAGACGAGAAATGGACAGGCATCAATCTGTGAAATAAACATTATATTTGGTAAGATCTTAATAGGGAGGAAAAAGGCCTCAGATATATGGTCTTCTAGGACACTCTTAACAGAGGTAAAACATTTTAGAAAACCGGAAAGCAATTATTATACAAACAACATATGTTTTTGAAGAATAGCAGCAGCTTAACAACTAGGGAAACAAAATTAATTCTGTCAAAACAGGTTATCATAAACTTTCTGCATATATGCAAATAAAACTAAGCATTTCTAATTATCTGTTTCACTTCTACAGTGAGAGAATAATAAAAAAGAAGGCATTGTTTGTGTCTTAATGCAAGAGAGGGAGAAAGGCAAGCAGTGATAGGTTTAAAAAGACAATAAAAAGCCACTTTCTGAAGGCAGATGATGGCTAAAGTGAGCAGTAAAATTGGGTTGATTTTTGTCACATTTGAGATAGAGGAGAAGCATAGTAATTAATATTTATATACAACTTATCTACAGCTCACTTTATCACAAGGTAGATACCTGCTTTACAAATAATGAAATTAAAGCACAGAGAAATTAAGTGCCTTAATCAAGTTCTTAACATTAGTACATGATGATGGCAAGGTTGGACAGAACACTCTTGGCTCCAAAATTTCTGTCCCTCTTGGCTCCAAAATTTCTGTCCCTAATCTCATGGCTATCTTATCCATGTGATGTTATAGCTGGGTGTTTTTCACTGTGTATGCTTATTCACTATATGGGCACTAGTAAAAGCTCTATGACTTTTACAAACCCATTCTAATATCCCTTGGGAGTCAGGCAAGTAAAGAGGCTAAATAAAGCTGTGATAATAACATAACCAAATTTTTTGGATTCTGAACCCCAACTTTGCACTTAGTTTATTTACCTTCACTGCGTTACAGTGTATCCTTATATACAAGCATGTATTCTCCCTTTTCTGTGGGAGCTTTTTACTTTACCACCCACTGATCTCAGGCAAGGCACAAACATGCTTTAAATCAATGAAATATGGTTTCGCTTCAGATCATATAAATCTTTCGCCTTTTTTAAATCAATGAAATATGAGTGGGAAAAACATGCAACTTCTTGAAAAAGTACAAGATACACTGAAAACAGTACTAAGGGGGGCTCAAAGGATAGTGATAAGGGTGGGGGACAGGTCACCATCAATGGGTTCTCACTCACATGCACAATTGCGAGACTACTCAGGCGTAGGGTCAAACAGAGAATGGGGAAAAGGAAAGTTTTAAGACCAGAAGTGGCCAGCTGCTTCACCCCAGATAGTATTCTCAGTGTCCAGAATTCCCAAATAAAGGCTGGCCATGAAAGATGAGGTGACACTGCAGCAGCCTTAAGTCTGCATCAGACATGGAACCAACAATGCACCAGGAGGTGGTGCGGGAGAACCAGAGGCTGTGGTCAGTTCTTCAAGATGACCTGGCCAACAATGTAAGAGGCATGTCCTGAAGCAGGTGCAGCAACTGAGATGCTGGAAAAGTCTATGAGATCTGGAGGCCTAGAGATCTGAAAACCTAGAAGTCCAGGGAATCCATGGAGGCCTGCTGAATCCCATAGAGGTGCTTGATACTTATTTCTTCAGAGGCCATCTGATGAATCCTCCTTCTTCAAAGGTAGTTTGATGAATCCTCTCTTCAGAAGCTGGCTGCAGATTGACTTTTACCAATGACTCCTTCTCTCTTTGGAGGTTAACAGTAGAATCCTTCTTCAAAGGCAGAAAGCAAAATGATCATTCAAAGGTAAGTCAATGTACCCTTCTCTCTTTGGAGGTCAGCTGCAGACTTTTTCAAAGGTGGTCCAATGAATCCTTCTCTTTTGAGGCTAGCAGCATATTGACTCTAGCTGTCTCTTATTCTGTTTTATATCTCCTTCAGGCCAATATGTCCGACTGGACTATTTTCAATCCTAACCATCTGACTGGACCATTTAGCACCAGTTAGCTCACTTTCCATTTGTTATTCCAAATAATTCATGAAATGACACTGAACTTGATTGGTTCATCTGGCTTGCACCTGATCGGTCCATTTTACAACACTCCAGTCATAAGTTAAATGGGGCAAAGCCCAATTCCAGTTGTACTCCGATCAAGGAAGGCTTGTGGAACTGTTGGCTCCAGAGAGCCATGGCAGGAACTAGCCTCCCAGGGTTTGGAAATGGGAAACACCTGCAGGTGGCAGGCTAAGGCCAAAGTGCTTCAGTCCAACAGTCACCTTTTCCTGTGGCACCCAGTTTGTTGGGGACCCAGTTCCACTTTTTACATGGGAGTGAAAATAATGCTATTTCCCAGGACTGATTGTGTTTTAAAGAAAATCACTTGAAAGCATTAGTGCATCTGGATGAACTGGAAATCATATTAGAAACCCCTACCAACACATTCATTCACTCCACATATTCAGCATCTTACTTAGTTTTAATCTGACCCATTCCCAAAACCAAAATAAAAGGTTACTAAGAAAAGCAATAACAGAGTTCCATTTTACTAAACTCATGTGATTTAACTGAGTCAATATGAGATTTAACGAAATTGAGATATAAAACAGACCATATCATTCATTTTGTCAAAAATCTTTGACAGTTACTTGTTATATAGATAACATACTAGTGATTTCCTATGAAACAATGATTGTTACAATGGCTATTACTACCAACAAAAAACTTAGCAATAGATAGGATGAAACTTTAGAAAATGGGAAAAACTAAAGGTAGCTGCTTTTGACCATTATTGATAGCAAAAAAACCCCAAGGTCTATTTCTAACACTCACCAGTTTAATTGTTTCTAAATTAATTAAAAAAGAACTGCAATAACGATTAATACATTTTTCATGAAAGTCAAAAGAACATACAAATTTTTGTTAAAATAGTTGACTTTATTCCAGACCCTTTCCTAAGCTTAGAAGATAGATATTCCCTAAAAGTTTTGTGTAACATCTAGTAAATTCATCTCATTATAACAAAATAAAGAGAGGATATACTATTTTATTGGAGGATAATAAAAGATTTGTGACTAAAACTATTTTTGAACACAAAAGCTTTGTGTATTTTCTCTGCTCTCTGGCTAAGATCTCAAGTCTAAAAGACAAAACAAAACAAAGAAAGAAGGATTCTCTTCCTAAAACAAGACAGACCCAATAATGGAAAATCACAATAAAAATAGATCATCATAGACTGGTATTTCATTAAAGCTGAACAATGTATCTACTTCGGAGAAAGGTTCAATTCATTAAAAATAATTTACTGATACACAAAATCCAGAACTGAAACACATTCAAAAGATCAAAGACAAAATAACCAGCTATGTTCTAGTTAGTCCTAAAAAAAAAAAAAAAAAAAAAAAAAAAAAAAAAAAAAAAAAAAAAAAAAAAAAAAAAAAAAAAAAAAAAAAAAAAAAAAAAAAAAAAAAAAAAAAAAAAAAAAAAAAAAAAAAAAAAAAAAAAAAAAAAAAAAAAAAAAAAAAAAAAAAAAAAAAAAAAAAAAAAAAAAAAAAAAAAAAAAAAAAA
>PVHY01004274.1:0-95975 GCA_004024945.1 Uropsilus gracilis
TGTATATATACCACAATTTTTTCATCCAGTCCTCTGTTTTGGGGCATTTAGGTTGTTTCCATGACCTTGCAATTATAAATTGTGCTGCAGTAAACATCCGGGTACAGGTGTCCTTTTGTACCCACATTGAGGTCTCTTTTGGGTCAAATCCTGCCATTTCTATCTGAGAGATAGAAGCCAATAATTTCTCTACGTGCTTCCTCAGTCTCTTCTCATACCAACATTTTGAATCTTTTCTGTGTGACACTTCCTGCCTATTCCACATAGGTCAGAAGTTCTGGCTTCCTTAGCAGTCACCTTCCTTTCTCCTAGAGCAGGAGAACCTTCTGAACTCTTTTTAGTCTTTGTCTTATGCATGAGGAAATGATGGTGCCAAGTGGCTAAGTGACTTACCCTGGGCCTCTCAACTAGCAAATAATAAGACAGTAGCTAAAATTATAGTGGATGCCCACATAAGCCAAACCATCTTCTAATTGCTTTACATATCCTTGCAATTACTTCTCAAATCAAGTCCAGGAGATAAAGATAATATGATCCCCATTCACAAAGAGGTAAGGCAATATCCCACTAGATGGTAGACCTCAGATTAGTAGATGACTTCTGTAGAGAAGTTACCTGATTTCTGCACAAACTTTATTGCTCTACATCATTATAATAAAGTCATGCTTTTCTGCAATCCAGGGCTTTTTATTCAGAAAATATTTATCGAGTATATACTATAATTACGGAACAGTGTAAGGTTCTGCGGAAGAGTGGAAAAAGAGAGATAATACCTGCTTTGTCCTCAGTGGAATTAACAAATTCTGTGCCTCATACTTCACAATGATTTCAATAAAGTTTGTGTGACTGATGTCTTTATTCTTTATTCACTTGAAGTCATTGAGTCCATAGCTTCTCCGAGCTCCTTGAAGGGTAAATTGTTCCTATTAAAACCAAATGAGAATTATATGTGAATAAAGATGTCCAGTTTCTTTTTTGGGAAAATTGTGGAAGTGGCTTAGTAGTGTGTTGTTGTCTGTGTCTGTGAACTTCTGCCAATTTGCAGCACAAAAATTTGCAGTTGCTTGATTTTGAGCTGTCATCCTACCGTTTAAGCAAGGCTCAGCCATCTGAGCCAGGATTTCCTCAGTTTATGCATAGTTGTCTGACTGCATTCCAGCATGGGTTGACATCTTAGGAAAGAAGGTCAGACATTACTTCACTCCCAGCAGTGATTTAGCTAGTCCTGCAATGTTTTTCAAGGTGGTATCCCTCTAGTATCTGTTTGCATTTTCCAAATAGAACCATGGTTTACAGAATTTCTCTTGTCTCATAATAAAACATATCACTTTACTTTTTTATCTTTCTCTAGAAAGAATCCCACAGTGATTTTGCAAAGTCTGTGTATATGTAACAGCCTTGGAGTAGTTAACAATTAATATCCAAATCCCAGAAAACTAATGTTGAGAGAAAAGAAATCAATTTTGGTTAATTCCTGCAACTGACGTTATGTGGGTGTAGAGCTTAGGGAGCAAAGTGTGGCAAAATGTGGAGTCAAAGTGTGGCATTTGAATCTGTTCTGCTCTGATTCTATATCACTTTCAGGTTTGTGCCCCACATTCTCACAACATCCAAGATGATGATGACAATAACCGCAGGCAACTAATATTTGGAAGTATGTCCTATGTGCCGCATATAGCACTAAGTCCTTGGGAGTTTCATCCTTTCAGCTAACTTATGGGGTGGATATATTTTTCTCCTATTTCACAGATAAGGAAATTTGTCCAAGATCACACAGTTGGTCACACAGAGTCAGTGGTCATTCAATATCTTATCATCCTACCTCTCTTAACCACCAACTTTTAACCCAGTAATGTCAGAATCTTTGGTAGGAAACACACTACATTTTGGTCATAGGGATAGATGCTCTTGTGAGGCTTTGAGTATCGGGAAGAGATGACTGAGGGAGACTGAGGGAATATCAAAATGTTGACTAACAGTGGGATGGGAAAGAGCCTGCATGTGAGGTAGGCAATTTTGTGGAGTTGGGGTGAAAACCAGTTGGGAGAGATTGTCAACATTGTGTAGTTGCAGTATAAGAAATATTTTTCTTTTTTTAAATTAATATTTAAATTATTTATATATATATTTCACACTTCTTTGTCATCCTCAGGGGTCACCCACCATCTCCCCTTCTGACTGCTTCCTTCTATCCCCCCACCCCAGTTATGTACTCTAGTTTGGTTGTTATCTTGTCCTGACTTTTCCTCCTGGATTTTGTTTGTTTTTCCTATGTCCCATATATTAGTGAAACCATTTCATTTCTATCTCTCTCTTTCTGACTTGTTTCTGCTAATATGATTTCTTCTACGTGCATCCATGTTATCATAAATTCATCGAATTTGTCATTTTTAGTTGATGAATAATATTCCATTGTGTATACATGCCATATCTTTTTCATCAGTTCTTAAGTTTTGGTACATTTGGGTTGTTTCCATGTCCTTGCAATTATAAATAGTGCTGCAGTAAACATCCGAGCACAGTTGTCCTTATGTATAAGTATGGAGATCTCTTTTGGGTAGATTCCCAGAAGAGCAATTGATGGGTCAAATGGTAGTTCCATTTTCATTAATTTGAAGATCCTCCACACCTCTTTCCATGGTGGCTGGACCAGTTTACATTCCCACCGGCAGTGTAAGAGTGTTCCTTTCTCTCTGCATACACACCAACACTTGTCCGTTTTTCTGATGTGGGCCATTCTTACTGGTGTAAGGTGATATTTCATTGTGGTGTTTATTTGCATTTCCCTGATTGCTAGTGATGTTGAGCATTTTTTCATGTGCCTGTTGACCATTTCCTCTTTGAAGAAGTGTCAACATAAACAGTTGGTACTACAGCAAACTAAAAAGCTTCTGTACAGCTAAAGAGACAACAGACAAAACAAAAAGAAGCCCAACCGAATGGAAAAAAAATTTTGCGCTTCACAAGAGTGATAGGGTTTAACAACAGAGATTCATCAAGAACTCACACAACTAAGCAAAAACAAAACAAGAAGTCCAGTCAAAAAAATTGGGAGAAGAATGAGAAATACTTTTCTGTTACATGTGCAGACCACAAAAATGGGTTGAAATGCATCGGGAATAGGCCTCATCTGAGACTTTCTTTTTTTTTTTAATTTATTTATTACATTACTTATTTTGTTTTACATTGTTATCTACCCTGGAGTTTTTCTACCATCTTATCATTCACGAACCATTATCTAAGTCTTTTGTGCTCCTCACACCCCTGATTTTCCCCTCCCCCCCCTCTTTTTTTTTAATTTTTAAAAATTTATTTATATTTCACATCATTTCAGTCCCTGGGGGTCACCCACCACCTCCCCTTCCAACCCGCTGGTCCCCACTCTCCCCTTGTGCAGTTTCATTTGGTTGACCATATATTAGTGAAACCATTTGGTTTCTGTCCCTTTCTATCTGAGACTTTCAAGCTCATGTTGGACAGCTCCCTGGTGAGCACTCAATCATTGTCAATCCTATAATCGTTTGATACCAACCAATAAAACTCTTTTAAATGACCCAGGGTATGCTTTTTCAGCTGCTATCCAAAATATAGAAAGAGCTCCAACAAACTAACAAAAAGAAAACAATTAGTCCAATCAAAAATTGGGCAGAAAAGCTAAATAAACACTCTCCAAAGAAAACAGACATAAAAGTGGCTAACAGGAATATGGAAAAATGCACATCATCCTTTATTGTTACAGAAATGCAAATCAAAACCACAATGAGATACCATCTTGCACCTGTGAGAGTGGTCCAGAATTAACAGTGCTGGCTCAGTAATGAGGAAAAAGGAATCCTCATATTCTGTTGGTAGAAATGTAAACTGGTCCACTCCTCATGGAAAACAGTGTGAAGTTTCTCAAATATAAAAATAGACTTACCATATGATCCAGCAGTTCTGCTTCTAGGTATCTGTCCAAAGAATACAAAAACACTAATTCAAAGAGGTATATGTACTCCAAAGTTCACTGCATGCCTGTTTTTAATAGCTAAAGTATGGGAACAGCCTAAGAGCTGAAGGACAGAAAAGTGGTCCAGAAAAACATGGAACATATGCATAATGAAGTCTAGATTAAAAGAACAACAACAACAAAAAGACCAGCAAAGAGGAGCAGAGATGAATGGACTCCAAACAAGCTTGGAATGACTGCCCCAAATAAAGTACAGTCTGGAATTCTAAGCCAGTCTACCATACCCCAGGAACACAGATCCTCACCCAGGAAAAGGACCTTGCTCCAGAAAAAGAAGAGACCAGAGAGCTGAATATGGATGAACAAACAACAATGACAGAGGAGGTGGATTGACTGAGAATGGGAATGGGTGGGTGGGGTGTGTCAGGGGAAGAGGGGAGAAAGATAAAAAATAATTTTAAAAGCCAATGCTTACCATTTTTGAGAACATGAGTAGAACTGAAGGGGGTTGTGTTAAACGAAATAAGTCAGAAGGAGAGAGCGAAATACTGGGTGTTTTCACTTAGTTAATATGTGGAATGCAGAGAAACAAAGCAAAGAGTCACTCAAAGTCAAACCAATAACCATCTCTTGACATCTGACTGCAATATTGAGACATTTAGAGAGAATGGTGGATCCGACGGAACACAGTAGGGGACTTGTAGAGGCTTAGACTATGGACCCCCAAAGTAGATACAACAAAGTAAACCAATTTCGCCTCAACATATATAACTGAGGGGGAAACAATGACGTCTCTGTTCACTTCCTTCAACCAAGTTCAGGGAATACCAAGGACTCTACCAATGGGTCATGGTATAAAACAAAACTGATGGGTATGTGCAGGGAGACAAAGGGATGTCCTGAGGATAAGGGTAGGGCCTGCCTGGCTTTAGACCCTGACCTAGCCACTTGCTGTGTGTGCATGCTGAGGTTACTTAACCTCTCTGGGCACTGGCTTCCTCATATATTATGCTATAAATGGGATATGACTGAAATGAAGGTTCTTCAGGATTAATGAGTGAAAATATTTAAAGGCCTCAGAACCAAGCCTGGTATGTCTCAAGTGTTCAGTGTTAGTGTTGGCTTTATAAACATGATAGATATGCTTTGACTTGCTCCAGCCAAATAAGTGAAGTATTTATTCAATTATAATCATGATAAGCTCAACAGTAGCAGTAACAGTGCTTGTAATTTATGGTGAGAAGAAAGAAATGAATTCCAGAGACCGTGTTTCTAACTTCTTAGTCAGTGCTGGGCACTGAGTTAAGTGCTGTGCTGAATTATCTCACTTATTTCTCACGAAAGTGGGTAAGTTTTGTCAGTTTCTATACATAAGGAAGGTGAGTCTCAGAGAGGCTGTGATATGAGCTTCTCAGTGTCACCAGTGAGTGGGAAAGGTATGACTAGAACTTCTGTCTCTTTTCACCTTTAGATTTATTTCTACACCTGTGCAGTAGTAGTCTATAAATAATCCCTTAAAATATACTTAGGTGTCATCAGAAATAAGACAGGTTTGTTTCACCTAATAGGTAATATCTTTAAGATATACAGCTCAACATTTAATTAACATAGGCAATGAGGTGGCATTTGAGAAGAACAATAAGAATATGACTCACAAGATCCAGATTTACAAGTAGAAGTGATAGTAAAACTATGAACTACCCACAAAGAAAGTTTCCTACCACTTTCCAAAAAAAAATTGAAAACAGTTTTTTAAAAGATCATTACGACCCACCTATGTGTCTGCTAATGTTGCACATGATTGGAAAAACCAGGATTATAGGACAAGAGGAATTCCACAGTCCCTTGAAATGGGTGGCATGGACTTTGATCTATGTGAACACTGACTCTTTATACTCAAAACTGTGACATACCATTCTACTTACTTTTGCCTCTAAATTTCTTCAAACACCAATGCTAGAGAAACACTCTAAAATGGATTGCTCCTTCTGGCTTTCAGAAATACTGAGTAAGAAAATATGGTGCTGCTTAAATGGGCCAAAACATTACTGAAGATGTTGTAGGATATAATCAAATGTAAATTGTCTTCTTTGTCATAAAATGGAACCAGGTTACATGTGTAGGAATTGGTGTTTTCTATGAATAGTAAGGAGTGGCTGAACAAGGTTGCTTGACTTCGAAATTGATTGAAATTGAATGCACATTTCCAAAATCTAGGTCACGGAGACATATTATTTGCTCCTCTGTTCAGATTGCACTGCCTATCTTTGCTCATTGGTGATCTCATTGTATTTTTTTCCCCTTTTCGTCTATTTGTGTTTCTAAGGTTTTCATCCTCTTGAATTTCCAGATACAGGTGGAATGAAAGCATATATAATGCAAGAATAAAATCTAGTAGTTTTAAAAATAATTTTGTGTACATAATATTGTATATAAAAAAAGAAATTATCCATGTGGGGAAATTGAGAAAATGGATTATGCATATGTCTGAATCCAAAGCCAGCACAGATCTTGTTTAATCGTTGGTTTTCTCACGATTAATCACGCTGTGTCATTTATGACCCCACTTGAGAGATGCTGGAGTCAGCTAAAGATCTCACAGCTCGTTTTCTGACTGATAAGAGTAAGGGGGAATACCATGTCTTGGGTCTCGCAGGGATACCTGCTACTATTTCAGCCCTGTCTGAGCTGGACTTACCCAGCCAGTCTTGGAAAGGACTCAGAATGCAGACTTTCCCGGAGACTGTGCCTTTGAAGCACGTGAATGAAGTAGGACAGCCTGCAGCTGGAGGTAGAGGCCTGGCTGAAAAGGCCAGTTATCTCTACTGTGTTCAGCACTCACGTAACTCATGTGTAGCATGTCAAAAAACATGCCCAGAAGCATTTCTTTAATGGTGCTTCCTCTACAAGAGGGGAAAATTACAGGGTCTGTCCTAAATCATAAATGACTACATAAGACACTGTTCCAAAAATCTAAGAATTTTATCTTACTCTGGTCAAATCTATTAAGTGTAATCATTGTGCTTACCAAGTACTATAATTCTTATTTTGTACATACCCAGATAAGAAGAGATGGGATAGCAAGACAGTAAAGACAGAGCCATATTTAGCACTAAGTATTAGAGATAATGGGCTATAAGGATTCCAAAAATACCACTACAAGAATATTCCCAGCTCTGGCTTGTGTGGTAACGTGGATGGAACTGGAAAGGTTTATGCTAAGTGAAATAAGTCACAGGGAGAAAGAGAAATGCCAGATGATTTCACTAATATGTGGACAATACAGAAACAAAATAAAGGAACTGACAATTAAGTCAAAACAAACTCTAGAAATATGGCTGCAGATTTGAGGCTACTGGAGGGGAAGGGCGGGCATGGGTGGGAAGAAGCCGGTGGCTGAGAGTAAAGGACTGGGGATGCTTTGGTGTGGGGGTAGGGTGGTGTCAGGCACCTGAGGAGGTGTAGCCTCTGAATCACATGCAGTGTTGTAAACCTTGGTTACCCCAGTTTTTAAAAATGTTGCTATTTGTACTGCAGCCATCCTAACTGGCCAGGCTCATTATTGATTCTAGCAGCTAAAGAATGTCTAAGCTAGCCGTGGTAGCACATGCCTATAATCCAAGCGCTGGGAGGCAAGAGCCCAGGGATCACTTGAGTTCACGGGTTCGAGACTACCCCAGGCAACATAGCAAGACCTGGTCTCAAAAAAAGCAGCCGGGCATGGTGGTGGGCACCTGTAATCCCAGCTACCTGGGAGGCTGAGGATCGCTTGAGTCCATGGGATCCGGACTACCCAGGGCAACGTAGTGAGACCTGGTCTTGAAAAAAATAATAAATAAATAAAATGAAATTAAAAAAAAGAATATCAGAGCCCTTGGTGGAATTTATAGGCTTAAATGTTCTCAGGGAACCAGGTACACTGGCACACCAAACAGGTAGGTTGGCAGGCAAGGAGGCAGGCATGGGCAGGAGGTACTGGGAGGTAAGCAAACATCTCATCCTTCCAGACCCCAGCAATCTTCACACTCTTTCTCTGGGCTCCTTCTTGCATTTTCCCATTTTTCTCCTCTTTTCTCTCTGTGCTCACCTCCCTGTGCTCACTTCCCCATGTTCCTTTAGGTGACACTGCCTTTTTATCTCCTCCTCCTAGGTCCTGGTGAGCCCACCTACACATGTTCACACCGGGCCAGACATGTACAATCATGGGGAGGGTGTAATACCACAGGTACTAGTCATAGAGACTAATGGTGGAAGGGCAGAAAATCTGATAATTCATTTACTCTACGCTATTGAAAAAGAATGTGTTCATGGGAACAGTGTTACTTGTTATCATCAGGAAAAGGTTTATGACTAAAAGTTCCTACACTGTTTCATCTATTTAGTATTTCTCTGACTGTTGTGGCTGAATTTCTCTTCAGTGAGGAAAAGGGCAGACTGGCAGTCTCTACAGCATCATGACGAGGAGCACAGCCGAGGGTCACATGGCTTTGACCAACCGTATGTTTGCAGGCTGTGGCAAGGTGTCTGGTCCCAGTGTAGGAATGTAGGTGATTATCAGGGTGTGCCTAAGTGGTATCTACTGGTAGCCTTGACACACTCTATGACCCTCAGAAAGCACTAGGTGCACTGCATCAGCTTTGTAGACTTGATGGTAAGCCTTTTCCAGTTCTGACTAAACTTGACTTACCCAGACACCCCAGAGAGAACTCACAGTGCAGGATTCCCTTGGAGGAGCTGTGCCTATAAAACCTACGATGAAGTAGAAGAAAAAAAAAGCTGCCCCTAATCAATCTATGCTTTAGACAGTAGTTCTAAAGTCACACTCTTTACTTGAGGCATTCAGTTTTCTAAGTAACAAAACTTTTGTCTCCCAATGAGTTTAAGTAAATGATCTCAAAACACACGGCCTCACCTTTACTAAATTGCTGTAGACGTTCTAAGGTTTCAGCAGGAGCCGTTGAATCTGAAATTTAAGCCTCAATTTTGTTCCATTCAGTCTCCTTTTTCTTAGGTGATATGGTTTGCATTAGTGTTGCCGTGGAGCAGATTTAAATCTATATTTTTGTTTTCATGCTTATGCTGAGGTAGAGACATTCATTTTGGAGACAGAATAAATCATGATTTTAGATCAAGCACCAAGGAAAGAAAGAAATTACTGTTAAGCTCTATCCCTATCAGTTGCCATTTTCTGGGCATTCTGTCACATAAGTTGTTCTGGACATTCAAGAATCATCAGTATTTAAACCAGAGTTAAAACCACAAGGATGAAAGATGTTGCCTGGAAAGAATAGACTGAGAAGAGTAATCAGACATAGGGTATGACTTTAGGGGAAGCTGTCATTTAAGGAATAGGGGAGAAAGAGGAACTTAGGAAGAAAACTGAGAAAGGGGGACAGAAGTATTGGGAAGTGAAGTCTAATAATGTCAACAGAATAGAGACCATCTCAAGGAAGAACAAGTAATGCCGTGTCAAATGCAGGCAGAGAATTGCCTGTTATAAGAATGAAACATCTTGGATTAGCAAGGAGATGCCTTTAATAACTTTTGTACCAGAAGGTAGGAATTGAAGTTAAAGTTATCAGGGTATCAAACAGGAGCAAAGGAATAAAAACTGTGATTGGGGACAGCTTTGATGGGCGTGAGAACTGAGAAGGAAGGAGAGAGAATGGGTGTTAATCTGAAGGAAACATACAGTCCTTGGAGGACTTTTTCTCTGGGCTAGGACTGTTTTTATCTTGTTTATAGGACAATGGGAAGATTAGTGAGAAAAAGTTAAAGAGAGAGGAAAGAGGGTAAAATAGAATGAAGTCTTAGAAGGTAGGACGTGATGACCTTGACAATAAAGAACTACATATGTCCTCAGTCCAGGAAAAAGGGGGTGAACATGGAGTGTATAAAGAAGGAATGGAGTGTTGACTGTTGTCATTCTTGAGGATCAAAAGAACAGTCCTCAGAAATAGGTACTGACTGGTTTGTTAATAGGAGTAGGAACGAGTGGAGCATGAGCTGTGACATGAGAGAAAGGAAAGCTTCAGCTGCTGAACTGAATTCAGTTTTGTTGAACTTTAATCTTATAAATGCCTTACCAACTGATTATAAATCAAATAGAAGTACAGACAGTGCTGGGGTTCAGAATTGCATAGAAATTGGCATTTGACAATTAGCCATGCATTTAGATTTAAGTAGATTGCCGTTGGATTTGGATCTGCATGACAGCTCATTGTCCCAGATTGCATCTTTTACAAGTTTTTACATTCCTACTTTTTCGCTTAAGGAAAGAAAATTTTAATTCCTGAAGGAAAATTAAGAGTGGAGTTTAGTCATATGGAATTTGGCAGCAAAGTAAATAAAGTAAGAACCTCTGAGATAAGACATTTTGGCAAAAGAAAGCAAGACTTTAAGTAGCGAGTTTAAATAATGGAAAGCAGATTCTTTTATAAGCAAGAAAGGGAAAATAAAGAAATAAGTAACATAAGGTCTGACTGAAGAGAACTGGAATTAGTTTCTGTGTGTAACCAGAATATTGCCACTCAGATTTTGTTTTGATTTCAGTATCTTGAGAGGACCGTGGCTAGAGAAAAAAGAAGGACTCAGAGTGACTATTTGGTTGGGTAAGGACTTCCCAATTCTGAGCATCAGGAGTGAGAACATTGATAGTAGAGGCAAACAAGGGTGTTAGAGTGGCAGGAGACAGCCCTTCTCAAGGGGAGTGCCATTCAGTGACATCATGGAAATTCTTAACTTAGAAGTTCTCATTCCCTCTCAGACCAAGATGTGTTTGTCTATGGTAATGGAACAATTTATGCACTGGAGACTATGCAGATAATGGAGGTATCAAAGTAATTGGAGCCAGCCTTTCAAATCTCCTTCAAACAAATGTGTGGCAGTTTCTTCCACTGAAAAGATGACTTTGGTTACACTCTCACATTCCCTCTTTTTTACCCTAGCGGTGATCCTGATGACCAGGGAATCACCAACACTACAGAGGTCAAGAGAGAGATAACATATGTCCAAGTATTTTGTCTGTAACTAGAGAAGGCTCATCGCTAAAAATATCAGCACCATCAACAAGCAATTTGAAAATATTTTTTAAAATACATATACCAGTTGTCATCTTTTTCTATATTGTATTATATGTAATATATATTATATCTAATACATATATGTAATGTATATTAAATACACAATCTGCATATGCATATAATACATATAATAAATATAACATGTTATATATGTGTAGCACATGTAATTGTTGTGTGTATAGGTATTTAATATACTTGTGATATACATCTGACACATATACTATACATACATGATGTATAATATACATAGTGTGTCTATTATGTGTTCTGTATCTATACATATAATGCATTGTGTATATAATATGCATGCATTATATGTATGTATGATATATATGCATATTGTAAGGACAGGATTGAGAGCATCTGCCAGGCCATTGAGTTAAATTATATGTATTTATAATACATACTCTATGTTTTATATGTATATTATATAGATATATATATATGTAATATATAGACAGGAAAATTTAGAAAACGTGGAAAGGTGAAAATAAAATCTTGCATACAGACTACTCAAAAACTGTCTCCTGGGTTACAGTCTTCTCTTATTTTCTTTGTACCTGTATGTGAACACAGATGACGTGGTTGAGGTTGTACTGCACAACCGTTTTCTATTCTTCATTTTCCCTTGTCCTTGATTAGGAGGATTTCCCTTGGTGGTTGAGCATCTTTGAAAACAGCATTTTGATGGCTGCATGCATTTTTTCCCCAAGTGGACATGAACCAAATTATTGCTGTATTCCTTTTATTGGACACTAGGGTTATTTCTGCTTTCAAATTTATGATAAAGAAGCTCATGAACACTAGTGTACATAAATTCTCTAATCCTGATCACTTTCAGAATAAACTCCATAATAAAATTGGTAGGTCAAAGAAAAGCCACATTTTTAAGGTTTTTGAGATATATCAAGTCCATCTCAAAATTTTAGTACATATTTTTGCATGTATAAAAGCTTACGCCTGCCTGAGGCAGGATGCCGGATTATAAAGACTAATGCCTGTTTGGTCACTCAGTTTTAGAACTATTTGAAATTTTTTGAGTGCTGGAGCTTGGCTATAAGCTCTCATCTATGTTATAATTAAGAAGATAAATCTCTCTTTATGCCATCTGTGAAAGAATTTATGCCAAATCAAGCTAACAGGCCTTTTTTTTCCCCAGTAAAGCAAACCTCTGATAAAGGAAATTGCAGGGATTTCAGCAACCTAACTTGATGCTAGGCAGATTGTAAGGACAGGATTGGGGGTGTCTGACAGGGCCATTGAGTTAGATTTTTGAAAGACAAAATGTGGACAAGGTGTGGGGGAAGAACATTCTAGACTTCATTGGTGTCCATGAGGGTCTTTCTTCATTTTGTAGGATCCAGGCCCACCACTGAGAGACTGAGCATTGGTGAGGGGGTTTGAGTTCCAGTTCCCACACTTGCTTCCATGTGATGTGAGGAAATCACTCAAAGCTTTAGTTTTCATTTCCTTATCTGCATTCATGTTGTAGCGCTTTTGTGAGCATGAAAGGGATAATGTCTTTGAAAAGTTAGTAGTTTCACTTCAAAGTTTTTTTTTTAATTCTGTAGATCCACTCCTCTTTTCATGAAATTATTACTCACCCACATTGTATATTACAAACTATTTTGAGGTAGCAAGAAGTCAGAAATAGCCTAAATGTTCATTGACAGAAGACAAAGGTAATTTTTCCAGGCTTGTAGCTGTTGTTACTAGTGTGTGAAGACACTGACAAATAGCATTTTTTAAATTTAACTTTTAATTGATTTTATATATATTTTTTTTCTTATATCATTATATACACTAAAGTTCTCTCCACCACCATATCACCCATGAACCATCATCCTGATCCTTATGTTCATCCCTTCCCTGATTTTGTCCCAAGATAACATTTCTTGAATATCTCTGATTTGGAAAGGCCTACCAATTGAGAATGTACGATCTTGCCTGTTAGTGCTGTGTGATGTCACCAGGTGTGGTTTCATGGATAAATGTCTGTCTTATCCTCAATCAATTCAGCCATCCAGGAAGTATTTATTATGTGCCAGCACTATGCAATGGTTTCACATACTCATTACAAGTTTAGAACTTAAATACTGTATTCATTTTGGCATGTAGTCTTTTGCAAACAATCTTCAAATGCTGTTTCACCATGTGCATATGAGATTCTTACAAAAGCACTCATAGTAATCCTCCTTTATACATTTGAGAACACTCTGTAACTTCTTGGCAAATGAATTTATATGATAAACAGAAAGTTTGTACTGGGAATGGCTTGTGAGCAGTAGGAAGATATCTAAGGTGACGGTCTGAATATATGAGATTATTAAAACATATTTTGGCAAGTGTGGATTTCATTTTATAAGACAAAAAATATGGGACTTTCCTCCCTCAGCTTGTAAACCCACAGCAGAGATGCATCTGTCTTGGAGGTAGTGGCTCTTCACTCTTCGCCTCTTTTATTGTCAGAGGCCTGATTTTAACTGACCTTCCCAGCCCACCGACCTTCTCCGGAGATTCCCAAGTCTGACAGCTGTAATGGATATTGTTGGTACAAAACTGTCCTGAGTAGTAGGACTGCCTTTATGGAACTGTTTGTTCTCTGAGAAGAAGAGAGACGGGCTTCTGTTAGCCATTTGTTGTCACTTACTGACTTCAAATGAAAACTAACTTGCCTTGATGAAAAAAAAAAAAAGAAAGAATGTGTAAGATAGAAAATCAAAGGAGGGGGAGTGATGCCCAGTGACGTGAATAAGCATTCTCCTTACAAAGAGCTTTTTCCTTCATCCTCTGGCGGCATCATCTGTTCATTTGCAGCATTTCTTATGGGGTTTATGTTTGTTTTTGAAAATTCTATATAATCTAAGCTTTAATGATTTCCAGTCTTGGTTTCTGTATGTGTTTCTGATTAAGGATGCTTTAAACTTACTCAATCTACATTTTTCAATCTATTTTCTATTTTAAAAGTCACATATTGTTTTACCTTATTACAACAGCAGTATTTGCTTATTTCAGGGAAAAAACAATCGCGTTGAGCTCTTTTTGAAGGGCAACCTGGAAATAATGACCAAATAAAACTAGTTTGATAGCCTGTGACTAAGCAATTTTACTTACAGGTGTTGTGTTCTACACCAGTGTAATGCCTACTTCCATGCAATGACTCATACATACAATTTTCATTGTAACAGTTTTGCTTTAGCAAATGATTAGATAATCTTTGTTCCATCAAAAAAGAGCTTTTGGGATGCTGTTTGTCTAGGTTTAGCTGACATAGTCCTCACTTGTGCCTCTGTTCCCCGATAATTACTGATAGTATCCCTTTCCCTTACAAGAGTATCTATTTTTATTTCTCTCAAGAACTTATTTGATTTTTATTATTTTATTTTATTTATTTAATTTTTTTGAGACTAAGTCTCACTATGTTGCCCGGGGTAGTCCCAATCCCACGGACTCAAACGATCCCCAGTCTCAGCCTCCCAGGTAGCTGGGATTACAGGCACCAGCCACCATGCCTGGCTGCTTTTTCAAGACCAGGTCTCGCTATGTTGCCCAGGGTAGTCTCGAACCTGCAAACTCAAGCAATCCCTGACCTCTTGCCTCCCAGTGCTTGGATTACAGGTGTGCACCACTGTGCCCAGCTTAATTTTATTTTTTTATTGATTGCATATATATATATATTGCATTGTTACCTACCCTGAGGTTATCCTGTCACCTTGTTATCCATGAGCCATCATCTTAATCTCTTATGCCCATCCACTCTTAACTTTAGCCCCCTCCCGTTCTCTTGCTCTATGCTTCAGTTCTGCTGGAGTCTTGATATGAGTGGAAAACTATGTGTTTGCCTTAATTCAGACACAGTCCTACCATGGCCATGGACTACCTTATCATGGTCTTACACTAAAAAAGGAATGACATGCTCTATCGATTAGTCATAATCATTATGATTTAGTCATAATTAAAAGGCAAGATGTGCATATTATAGGTTTTAAAAAAAGGAGGAGAGGATGTGGAATATATGTACACTGATTTGTAAGGACAGAAAATACTACTGGAGAAAGTTATAAGTAACCAGAAAGAGTAGTGTCTCCAGGCTGAAATCTTTGTGATGGGAAGAGGGAGTAGGAGGCAAATTTCACAGTCTACCTTTGTGTGCAGTTTCTAACATTTAAGTAAGTTAGCTGTTTCAAACTGAAAAGAATTTTAGACAGGATGGAAAGAATATGTATCTACATATTTTAAAAAATAGTATAAAATGATATATACTAGAGCTAATAGTACTTCCTCTTAGTAGCTCAGGGACAAAGGATGTTTTATGGTCTTCTTTTAAACTGTATAATCTGAATTTCAGGATTAAAAGGTCTGGATTCTCCAAGTCATTCTAATGTCTGACTTAAGTATATATCAATATGAGTATATACCACAAGGGATTCCAACACAAGTGTACCACAATTCTGTTTAAGTAATTTCCTGTTGAATATTTATGTTGCTTCCAGCTTTTCACTTTAAACAGTGTTGCACTGGACAGTTTTCACAAAAATCTTTGTGAAGGATCAGTGTTTATGTCTTTGGAACAGATTCCTAGCATGTGAATGGATAATCGAGGAAATGCCAAATTCTATGACTCTTGGCACTTATTTCTGTTTTACTCTCCTGAAAGATTGTAGGGAACTAATCCACACTCTTGCTAGCATAGTATGAGCCTGCCAACTTCATACCTCCCCAACACTGCCTCTTAGATTCGTTGTGACCAACTTGATGGGTAAAACTGTTTTCTTAATTTGCACTGAAATATTTTGAGCAGACTAAATGATTGACCTCCCTATATTGATTGACCTTGCAGATTTCTTATGGATAAAAGCTTGCAAAAGGGAAATGAACAATTCATTAGTGAAACAGAAGCCTTAAAAGAAAGCTTTATGAAGATGGGATTGTGCTTATATTTATTTTTTCCCTTTCTGCTTGTGACTATGCTCAGATGAAAACTTGCTTTTAGGAACATCAAATGTAAAAGGATTTTGTAAGTCTACAGGCCAGCTGATGGGCTATACCCAGCCTGATACCCTATCAGGGTTATTCATGCCATTCTCTAGCCTGTCCTTTAAGTTAGCCAGAAATTGACCAGGTGTAAGAAATGAACTTGCCCATTCTGATTCTTCCATGGAGATACTGATGTAGGCAGGAGAGATTTTTGTTCACTGTCATTTGCTGTATTATTTTAGCTAACAATAGAATATTGTCCCTTTCTGTGGGGTGGGAGGTGGGTTGTTTGTGTTAGAATGGTTTTTACCTTAATCTGCTTTTCCAGTGATGCTGAGTCAGAAGACTTAACAGTCACACAGTCCATCTGGTGTACAGACGGTCACCATTAAACCAACAGTTATCTGCATCATGTATATAGGTCCAAACATCAAACAAATCAAGCTCTTTTGATGTCCTTCTCAATCAATCTTCAGTTTCAAAAATATTCTGTGCTGTGCTGAGTTTAACAGTAAAATTACTTTAAGATCTCTCTCTCCTCCCCTTTTCCCCCTTCCCCCTTCCACACTCACACATTGTTTTAAGGAAATAAAAGCACTTAACTGCTTCAAAAGACTCTGGGTCTCAGATGACTGCCTTTGTCTAGAATCTTCTGGTACGTGTGTGACACACCAGGGCATGTGTAACATATATAGAGCGGTGTGTCTGTTGCTTCACACTGTGTGGTCTAAGATGCCTGACAATATACAGTGTCCAGTTAGAGTCTGCAACTGACCAGGCTGCAGAGAACCAGATAGCACTTCTTAAGGGCAGGATTTCCATAACTGAGAATTTCAGGAGGACACTTTTGGAAGGGAGAGTGCACCAGGTTCATTTCTTTTTTCACTAGTAACATTGTAGAGCAGATCAGTACATGTATAGACAGACAGGCAAGCAGATAAACAGACAGATAGATGAGGTAACTGAGACCCAAGCGTATGAAGGGAGAAGACAAGAATGTTTAATTCCCAGTCTCATGCTTGTTCTCACGATTTCTTACTAGGTAGCCTACTGAACAACTGTTAAGTGAATGAATTACAACTTTTAAAGATTATAATCATTTGATGAAAATATAGGCAGTCAAGTGTCCACAGAATATTTAATACCATCCCTCTTCCCCTGAATCATGTACTGACCATAAAGAAGGTCTTCAAAATTTTAGAGAAATGGGGGGTTGGAGGATTTAAGAGGGCATGCTTTGATTTTGATGCAGTGATCATAGAAAGAAAAAAGCAAGAAGGCAATTTATAAAATCTTATCCACTTGCAAATTACGAAGCACACTTATTGATAACCCTGAGAACAAAAACGAAAACAGAGAGGAAGCTGAAATTATGGTGAAATAAAAAAGGAACTATTTCATCACCTCAGTTTCTAAGCACAGTGAAAATTGTTTCAAAGGAAATGTTTTATTCTTTATTAAATAATTAAGGAAAATGGGGCATCTGATTATTCAGCTTAGGAAATAAAGAGTAAAATAAACCCAAAAAAGTCAGTATGAAGACAATAAAGTTCAAAACCGAAAATAAACACATAAAAAAACCTAATCTTTGGAAAAGATTGGTAAAATAGAAAAACCTGTGCCAGCCCAGTTAAGAAAAAACAAGTTAGCAAAAGAATACAAAGCAACAAAGAAGAAAAAATTATAAAATAGATACAAGATAAGTTAAAACCATTATGAACTTCCTATAAACAAACTTAGAATAAGAGATTTGAAAGCCAACAGAGAAGGATGATTGCTTAGCAAAATATTAATGCCCAAAATGAACTCCAGAATATGGGCCATTCTTACTGGTGTAAGATGATATTTCATTGTGGTTTTGATTTGCATTTCCCTGATTATTAGTGATATGCAAATCAAAACCACAATGAAATACACAATGGAATATTATTCTGCAATCAAAACCAACAAATATGATGCATCTGTGATAGCATGGATGGTCCTAGAGGAAATCATATAAACAGGAATAAGTCAGAAAGAAAAAGACAGAAACCATATGGCCTCACCTATAGGTGGTATATAGGAATAACAAATAAGAGGCCAGTAAAAGTCAAAATAAGCTGACAGTGGAGCTGGGGCAGGCAACTAGGGAGAGAGAGAGGGGAGGGAGAGATCAGGGAAGGGAGGTGCACAAGAAGATTGAGACGTAGTGCACGGGTGATATGGTAGAGGGAGAACCTGGGAATGCAATGATATAATATACACAACCACACATAAAATATGTAAATTACAAAATGATGGGGATGGAACAGGGTGGGAATAATCAGGGAGGGGGGGTGAACCCCAGAGACCACAGAGATGTGAAATTCATATATAAATAAAGTATTTAAAAAAGAATAAAGGGAACAGCTAAATGCTCCAAGACAGATGACTGGATGAAAAATATGTGGTATATATACACAATGGAATATTATGCATCAATAAAAAATGATTTTTTGGTAACATGGATGTACCTAGAAGAAATCATACTGGCAGAAACAAAGCAAAAAACCCACTCAAAAATGGGGGGGGGGGGGGAAGAACTAAAAAGACTCTTCACCAAAGAGGAGATACAAATGGCTAATAGGCATATGAAAAAATGCTCCACATCACTAATAATCAGGGAAATGCAAATTAAAACCACACTGAGATACCATCTTACACCAGTAAGAATGGCCCATTATAAATAAAACAAACAACAACAAATGTTGGCATGGATGTGGAGAAAAAGAAACTCTCTTACACAGCTGGTGGAAGTGCAAACTGGTCCAGCTACTATGGAAGACTGTGTGGAGGACCCTCAAACAATTGAAAGTGGACTTACCATTTGACCCAGCAATCCTACTACTAGGAATCTACCCAGAGTACATGAAAACATTAATTCAAAAGGACACATGTACGCGCATGTTCATTGCAGCTCTGTTTACAATTGCTAAGATTTGGAAACAAACCAAATGCCCCAAAACAGATGATTGGCTAAAAAAAAAATGTGGTGCATATGCACGATGGAATACTACACATCCATCAAGGAGGACAAACACATGCCATTCGCAGCAACCTGGATAGAACTAGAAAGACTCATATTAACAGAAATAAGTCAAAAAGGAAAAGAGAAGTACAGGATGCTCTCACTTATATGATGGCTATAGGGAAAAACAAACAAATGAATAAGAAAGAATGAAAACAACCAATGGGACTGAACCATGGAGCAAGAGAGGAGGAGGGGGAAGATGGTGGGGGAGGTGACGAGCACAAAAGATCAGGCTGGTTAACAAATGTTAGTGTAGTGGGAAAGCCCCAGAGTACATAATAATGGACTAATGTAATATAAATATAAATATACATATATATGCAAATTTTTTTCATTTAAATTTGAAAAAAAAAAGGAACTAGGTTATTAGGGAATGGAGAAAGAAAAAGAGAGCCATCTGCGTAGTGCCAGGCAGGCAGGAGAGCTGCTCCTCCCCAGCATGGAAATTGTACTGAATCCTTTATTTTCTTAATTTATTTATTATTTTTAGTTATGTGTTTCACATCTTTGTATTCCCTGGGGACCACACACCACCTTCCCTCCCTGACCACTCCCTTCCTTCTCCACCCTTCCTAACCCCCCACATACTCATCATGTATGGAAATTTCATGTACATGTCTATGGCCTAAATTGTCAACTGGAATAAACTTTAAAAAAAAAAAAAGGCAAAAGACAGAAACCAAATGGCTTCATTAATATATGGACAACCAAACGAAAGTACACAACTGCAGGAGGGGACCAGATGGAGTGCCAGGGAGGGGAGGTGGTGGGTGACCCCCAGGGATCACAATGATGTGAAATATATATATATATATAAATTAGTATAAAAATGTAAAAAAAGTGATCAATTTAAAAAAATGAACCCCAGGAGTAGGGGGAAGTCTGAGGTTACCTATTATTATAGAGTAGATTGGAAAAATAATTAAAGATAATTGAGGACTCCAGAACCAGATGGTTATGCAGCTAACCTTAAAAGAACTAATAATAGCAATTTAAATTATTTAGAGTGAAGGAAGAAAAATGAACTGAAGCCATGTTGTGCTCACCATCACGGACTCCTGAAAGAAGAGGTGCAGTGCACACATGAGAACTCAGTCATCTTGAGGAAGTGAATTGTAGACAAACCGTCATACAAGGCTAAATGTCCATGCTGCCGCCATCCTGGTCCAGGCAGTGCTGAGGGAACATAGTCCTGAGGTGCAGGGAGACTTTTCTGGAAGGTGGTATTTGAGACATCTTTAGACAGTCCTCCTCAGAGACTAAGTCACTAAGTCATTAACTTATTGAAACATTATATACAACTTTTAGCACTTCCGGTTTATGCCTCATCTTGAGACTGATGAGGCTTCTTCACAGGCTGTGAACATTAATTCCCACACCAGGTGCTGTACAGCATGGTGGTGAAGAGCCAGGGTGTTGACATCAGATTGCCTAGCGTTGATTTACCCCTTTCAGCTGTGTGCTCTTGAAGAAGAAACATGACCTCTCTGTACTTCACTTTCTCATCTGGAAAACCAGCATTAGAAGTAGCGCTTACCTCATAGAATTGTGTGAAAATAAATGTACATTGATTTCTTAGAATAGTTATTGTGGTACAATGTAAGCATTCAGTGAGCCAGAGAGGGTGATGACTTTGAAGATGATGATATCTATAAAGATCACCATCATCTTCATCATTAATTTTAGGACATAAAGAGAAAGACTACAGACTTGAATTCAGACTGGCATATCTCTTAACTTGGTCATGTAAGTGGTGCCCTCCTGGGAAGTCATCAAAATTGTATTTTTATAAGGCAAAATTTATGTGACATAGAATTTGCCACATGAACCGTTTTAACAAGTCAGTAGCCTTAAGTTAAATTTCCTCCCGATGTTATTGGTCTCCATCACCACAGTCTATCTTCAGAATCTTGTCACCATTCCCTAACTGAAACTCTGTAGCCATTAAATAATAACTCAACATTATTTTGAACATGATCTTACTTGCCGTGTACCTAAGATAGGCATGGTTGAAGTAGGTTGCTAGAAATAAGTGTGGTCAAAACTGAAAAACCCCAAACAAATCCTAAGGCCACATTACTCATCACTACTTGGTTCTAGCCCGTAGTGGACACCCTTAAAAACCCCAAGTGTTTGGGGACAGTCTGTACAAGCACACTGGTGGCTGACTGCATACCGATGCTCACCACTCCCCAGTCTTCTCTGGTGAAGAGAGATCTTGTTTGTGAACATGAGCAGCATATGCAACGTGTTAACTCGTTTCAGATGCCAAGAATGTGCTAGGTGCTATTTGCAAGAGATAACTTGCCCATTAGATTTATTGAATAAATTAGGCCAAACACTAACTTGGAAAGAGGAAGCCAGTATCCATGGAAAATTTATGATTTTGAATATACTTTTTTAAAAAAATGTGCCTTGAAGATGAAATGTGGTTTCCACTTGTGCTTGATTACAACATCGAGAATCTCCAGTGAGGGGAAGACAGTCGTTTCTCTGCACCTTTTTTGAATTACATGGAAAAAAAATCTGGAATAATAAAGGGAGCCCCAAGTTGGATTAAGAACCTGATAAACTTGAAAGAATAAAAGGAGGGGTGATGATGTTTTCCCCAGATTTCTTTTTTTTTCTCTTTTGCTATGAATTCCTACTCTGCATGCTCTCTTCTTCCCTTTCATATGTATTTTAATATCAGTGGAACCTTTCAAGTGAACTTTCCTGTAGCCAAAAAATATAAGTGCTAAAATGACTTCAGGTCATGATCTATGTCAACAAGTGCAAAGGTTGATTTTGGTTTTTGACTTTGTGGTATTTCCTTTCTTTGTGGCTTTTTCACCTCCGTGGAGAGGTGGTGACCTCTAAATATGATAGGGGTAATGGTATTTGCTCTATTGACATGGCTCCTGCTTTGCATACTCATTTACCCTCTAAGAGTCTGTTTCTGTTTCTAATGTCCTCCACATGTCTAACCCAGACTGTGAAGTGCTTTGTTCCTGGGGTCAGCCCCACCTAGTAAATCGTCATCCTAACTGAGGCCCTATAAAGACACATGTGAGTTGTGTTCTCACTGGGAAGCTTGAAGGACACGGCAATGAGCTACATCCGGGGAGGTGGACTCCTGTTAGTTAGCTTCCAAGCCTGGGATCAGCAGAACCAGAGGAAGACCTGCTTGGAAGTTCTAGTCAGAGTCTGACAGTCTTGCATGATGTGCCACAACCTAAGTGTGACAACTGTTTCTCTCTTAGTGGTGGAGGGCATGAAAGTATAAACTCTACTTCAGTATTTCATCTGGCCCAGCATTTCTTAAGCTGGGTTTTGGGAGATAATAAAACGTGTTTGATGAAAGGGTTCTGGGATCCAATAAGTTAAAAAATGCTGAGTTGAAATTACAAATTCCCTGGTAAAGAATTCCTCAAGACTCAGTCTCAGCTAGGACAGGGGTGCTCAAACTACTGTGATAAAAAGCAAATATTATTATTGGGTTTTTTTATTTTTTTGATTGTGGTAAAATGTACCTAACCTCAAATGTACCTAACCTGAAATTGACCATTTTCACTACACAATTCAGTGGTCGTATGTACACTAATAATATTGTTGCCATCATCACCATTGTCCATTTTTAAAGCTTTTTTTTAATCATCCCAATCAAAACACTGCACCCTTTAAGTCTTACTCCTTTCTTCCTAACCCCACTTAACCTCCCTTAACTTTCTTTCTATATGAATTTTCCTATTCTAGGTGCCTCATAGATGTGGAATCATCCACCCTTTATCCCTGACTTATTTCCTTATGTGTTCAAGTATGTGTTAACCTGTGTCAGAATTTCTTTCCTTTTTAAGGCTGGCTGATAATCCAATATATTAGAGATGTTATTTTCATCTGTAATATCTTTCTGTTGCTTTAGTGTTCATCTACAGATGGATAGTTTGGTTTATTTCCATCTTCTACCTATTGTGAATATGTCACTGGTGTACAAGCATCTATTTGAGTCCTGACTTTCAGTTCTTCTGTAAATAAATCTGGAAATGGAATGCTGTATCCTAGTATAGTTCTGTGATCAATTCTCAAGGAATTATTTCCACGGAAGCAATGCCATTTTATATTCCCACCAGCTAAGTAATAGCGTGCCCAGTTTCTCAACATCCTCACCAAAACCTGCACACTTAGTGGTACTTCTGAGTCTTTAATAGCCATTCTGCTGGTTGTTAACTGGTGCAAAAGGGTCAGATGTGACTTGGATTTGCATTGCTGCTTGTTTAATTTCAATTGATCAGTGAACCTACTACCCAGTTCATACATATGCAAATTGGACAAATCCAAAATTAAGTGATTAGCCTGTTGAATGAGAGCTGTCCATTGAGGACGTGCTTGGATGTGCTGTGGGTACCAACTGCCACTGCAGTTTCTAAGTGCTCATCTTCACTTTAGCGTTTGTCACTATGGGCCAGTGATTGGCCCACGGCAGCCCATGGTCCCCAGTTGGCTTCCCCTGCTTTGAGGAACGCCGACATTCACAGGTGAAAATCTTTGAACATGTTGTGATAGATGGGTTGAGCAGCTGTATTCAGACATAATTGCAAGCTATTTTTCATTCAATTCCCACAATGCAATTAGTGAAATATGCTGAAAAACCATCAGGCAAGGTAACATAACCATGCTCATAGGGTGGTTTAGCACTTGTCTGAGTTAGTTTAGAAAAAGTTTGGTAATTTTTTGGAGCACTAGAGGCCTTGGAATCTGGAGAGTTTTTCTGCCAGGCTGGAATCCCAGTTTTCTGAGACAGAACTATGGTATCCAATCATAAGTGGACTTGAATATCAAGTTCTTGAGAGGAGGAATGACTGCTGCATTGACAGTCTGGAGTCCTGAATCCAGAAAGAGAGAGAAAATCAAGCCGCTGGAGCCAACAATGTTTGGATTGGACACACGTTTTCCTAGGTCCTGAGGGAGAAGACTCGTTTCCAGCTGCTGTCATGGACAGGAACTGCGCTGGGAAAAGCGCTTCCCACAGAGTTAGTGAAGTAACTTACGCTTCCTTCATTCTGTGGTTGATCACCTCTGGCCCCGGGCCTGTTAACATTGGGAACTTGAGGCATCTTTACAGCTCAGTGCGCAGACACTTTCAAAAGAACATCTTTCCAGGGAAATTCAATTGCCAGTTATATTTAGAAGGCTGAGAAGAATAGTAGTGATACTGTGTGTTCTACTCCAGAACTTGGAGAGAAAAATCCACATCTGGTCCACTTTATGAATCGGCCAGTGTTGCTGGTTTCATCTCTCCTCAGCCTCCTTCCTAGGGAATTGCATGCTCCTGCTTTTGGAAAGTCTCCTGCCCCTGCTCCTCCCCACCACTGGGTAAAGTGATACAGGGTCTGGTCTACCCCATCTCATTTGTCACTGTGGGAGAGGCCTGTTCCTGGGCAGGTCAATAAGGGCATTTTTCTTTTCCTGGGATGTTTTTCTCTTCTGAACTGTAAGGGAAGAGTTGGTCTTCTCAGGGGCCCATAGCATTTGTGTATGAATCTTAGGAATGAGGGGATTCGTGCAGAAGCAATCTGGTACAGGGAAGATGAAAAACCAACATGCAGGGTGCGTAGATGAGAAATGAAGAATTCCAGCTTCCACATTGCTTCTAGTTGTCTCAAGGGTCAGCTATATCTCCACCTGCACATTCCACCTGCACACTCTGTCCCCCACATTCCGCACCCCATACCCAGCACCCCCTTCACTGGGTGGTCCTAGCACTGTGATCCGGTGAATGCCTATTTTATTTCTGCCTGGGTTTTTCTCACTTGCAAATGAGATCCCAGCACTTACCATGACCCCTTCCTGCCTAAAGCATGTAGCACTTTCATGCACTAAAGTACTCATGAGATAGCTTTGAATAATTTTTCAAATTGATGATCATACAACAGAATGCTGACTGATAGCACTTTACTCTGGCTTCACCCTTCTACTGTACCCATTGCTAACAGATGGGAACTTTCTGGTTTTATTTTTATTTTTTAGCATTCCAGGGTGGGCTCCAATATACTGCTTTAAATACTTAAAATATCCAATTTCTATTCTTTTTTTTTAAAGTCTTTCATATTCTTTCCAGTGTGTTGTTTATCTTCTCTGCACTATCATCTCTTCAACCCCTGGTTCTTTTTGCACCCTCTTTCCTCTTAACCTCAATCTCTGGAATTTTTATTGGTATCTATTGGTGTTGGGCTTTTTTAACATTTTGATAGGGAGACTTTATTCTAATACTTTACTGAGATAACATTGGTTTACATCACTGTTTGTATTTTAAAGTCTAAGATCCCCCCTTCTGGTGACGTTACCATAGCACACCCACCACCAAAGCACCTACAAGCTGCCACCATAGTCCATGTGCTCTCTCCCCACTTTGTTCTTACCCTACCTCCTGCCCCTCTAGATACTTCTAGATGTGGTCGGCTTCCAAGGGTTAGTTTTTGAGTTTGCTTTTATCTGATACTCTCTTTGGTTTCTATATATTCCCCCACATAAGTGACAGTTCCAATATTTTCCTTTCTCCTTCTGACTTATTTCACTTAGCATACCCCCTTTCCCACCCATGTGAATACTTTCTGCTCCATTCATGTTTGAAAGTGTGTCATGTTGCAATAGATAGATTAGATTAGATAGATAGATAGATAGACAGACAGAAAGATAGATAGATCTGCTATAAATAAATCCATGTTTGAAAGTGTGTCATGTTGCAATAGATTAAATAGATAGATAAATAGATGATAGATAATAGATAGATCTGCTATACACATTCCCAATATTTGTTTTTGTCTTTATGAGTCACTTTGCTGCACATAATTCTTTCAAATTCCCTCCATTTTGTTGCAAGTGACTGCATAGAAAAGTGTGTAGATACAGAGCTTGGAATGAGTCAAGTGAAGGCACATAACTTTAGGGGTGAAAGACATCTATGTAACAATAGAGAAAAAGGTGGCAGCATGACCAAGATTGACGTTACCTGAGGAGACTTGTAAAAACCGTTGTGGGGACTGAACCAGGGGCTGACTGGAGACACCCAGGAAGATCACCAGGTGAATCCTTCCAAGGGCATCCAAGAGACCCACTGAGATGAGAGTTAATAGATGTGAGGCACTTCTGATCCCATAATGGCATCCTTCTTTCCAGTAGCATCAGGAGCAGAGCCGTAGGGGTTTAGGTCAGTTGGTAAATAAAACTCCTCTCTTCCTCTCACAAGCTGAAACATAAATACAGGAGTCAGATAGAGCTTTAAAAGAAATCAGCTTTATTTCCCATGAAGGAAATAGGACAGCATGGGTTCAGTGTATAGTTGGGGTTTGCTAATCCTCACTCGAATTTAAAAAAAAAATGTGTCTACCCTTTCCTGGCATAGTTGGACAGACAGCTCTCTCCCCATAGAGAAAGCCCCCACACACACACCCCCGACATGGCAGGAACAGACAGGATGCAGGTGTCCTACTCTTCCATGGGAAGGAATCCAAAACTGGCTGACCTGAGCATGCCCTGTTCCTTCCTCAGCCAGTCTAGAGGAGGAAACATGAGGGTCAGGAGTGTTATCCTAGATGATGTCTCTCATATGGACACATGAGTGGCCATGTCTGACCCCTCCTCAAGTCAAGATGACATGGATGTGTTCTTTCCAGGCTCACATCCAGGGCTAACTGCTCTGACTTGCTCCTTAATAGAAAGACAGTGCTGTGGGGGTTTTGAAGATGCAATTAGTGGAACTGTTCAACAGTCACACTGTGCTAGACTGTATCATGAAGGAATTAAGGCAACATGTAGAGAGGATGATAGATGGAGGAGAAAGACCACCTAGAGATGAAAGAGTCAGAGAAAGACTTGAAAGGGGAAAGTCAAAGACCGAAGAGTAGACGTCAAAGTTCAGAATTCCAGGGGCCAGAGTCGGGGATGATTATCATCCTGAAACGGACAATTAGATTGAAGAAGCCAAAGATCTGTAATGAGCAGATTGTTGAACAGTTTGTCTATGTAGAAGTTAACGTTTCCTAGAATGTTGACTATATGCAGTGGTGCCAGCATCCTCCACAATGTGACAGAAATAATGAGCAGTGGGGAAGGTCATTATGGTAAAGAACTGATGGTCCAAACCTCGAATGAATATTGTCCAGGAAGGTGATAACATCTGTGGTCTGGGAGAGGCAAGAGAGTTCTAGAACATGCCATGTTTTGAGGGTGTCAAATTTCTCTTTGCTTGCAACTTTCCTAAAAGAAATGATTAACCAACCTTCTGTGGAACCACCACACCTTATCACATCATTTTTTCTCTGTTTAGCTTCCCCAAATTGTCAGTTTGTTTTTTTCTCCATTATCATTATTCTGCATTAACTTCTTAACTTCCTATAATCTGATTTTTACCTTATCATTCCACTGAAAGCTCCCCCAAATCAGTAATATATCTACCCATTCATTGATGATTTGATAATTGTCACCCTAATAAACATAAGTGTCATGATGGAAACATTTACTTTTCTGAACACTGTTTATTCTCAACAATAACAGGTATTTCCTTACTGAAGTCCACATCATAGTCCTATGGTATTATGAGCTTGCTCATTTATTCATTTTTATTTATGTATTGTATGGTTATTTAATAGAAAGAGTGCTGTGGGGGTCTTGTGTATCAGAGATCGTTTCAGATGATGGCTAGAAAAGAAAACAGTGTAGAGACTCTGGAAGGCACTTACTTTTCTAGCATGACTGGGGATCAGCAAGGAGCTATATGTGGCTGCAGAGAGAGTGAGAGCGGGAGAAATGGGGTCAGAGAGGCAATACACAGCCTTGTAGGCTGTTGTTAAGGACTTGGGCCTGTAGAAGAGAAAGCTACGGTCTCATGGTTATTTGGTTTGCAAGTGGCAGCTGGTATCCTTGATGTGATGCTGTTCCATTTGGCACTAGACACAGAGCTCCCTGAAGAGTGTCCTCATTTGGCGTCCCTGCCAGTCTTGCCTGGTCTTATACTCTCATTTGCTTCTCTTCAGGCCCAGGGGATCTCCCTCTTCACAGTGTTTAAATGCTGATATTCTGTTTTACATCCCCTCACCCTCCGATCTCTCCCACACACTAACATAATAAAGCTCTCCTCTCCTACTGGGAACACATCCCAGACTGTTCCCAACTGGACGCTCCACCAGCCCTCACTTCTGAGCTCCAGGCCCAAATCTAAGCTCCTGATGAGCTGTGGCTCCTTGTTGCTAGAATGTTCCAGACTTGACCATTTTAAAAAAACCTGCCCTTTCTCTATTTTTAAAGATACTGTCACTGAGGAAAACCTCAGGCCCCAGTTGTTGTCCTGACTCCGAAATCCACTTCTCTACCAAGTCACTCCTGATACTCGCATCCTCTCTTCTTCTGCTCTGACTGGTTTTCTCTGGCTCCCCAAGTCCCTCCATGAGCTCATGTCAACAACTCTTAAACAGAGAGTTTAAGTCCTGCACCCAGTGGCTCTCTCCCGTGTCCTCCAGACATGTTCTCCTAACAAAGATGGGACCCCAGGCCTCTGGCCTTCTTCACCAGCTATCCTAGATCGTCTGCTGCCTGGAGAAAAGTCCAGATGCTCAAACTTCCCTCCCCTGACTTTGTTTGTTTGTTTGTTTTTGCGACGAGGCTTGCTCTGCTGCCCAGGGTAGTCCCAATCCCGCAGACTCAAGCGATCCCCAGCCTCAGCCTCCCAGGTAGCTGGAATTACAGGCGCCTACCACAGTGCCTGGCTTCTTTTTCAAGAACCAGGGCTCACTATGTTTCCCGGGGTAGTCTCGAACCCACGAACTCAAGCGATTCCTGTCCCCTTGCCTCCCAGCGCTTGGATTACAGGCGTGCACCACCACGCCCTGACTTTTCCTGACTTCTTGGCTTCCCCATCCTCTCATTCTCTCTGCAGCTCAGTATGCTCCTGCCCATTTCCCGTCCATAAAAGTTTTCCTTCTCCTTCAAGCAGCCATTCAGTGGCTACCTTTAAGGTCAAATTCCCCCAAAGCCCCCCGCGGCAGAGCCAGTCACTCTGCCTGCCTGTGGATGGCCAGGTATCCTCATTAAGTGCTCCCGGCAAACACAAGCACATTCAGAGTCTGCAGAGTGCTGCTTGTTGCTGGGCATCCGCCAACTCCAGAACTCGACTGGAGCCCTGCAGACTGCGAGAGCAACCGTGAACAGGGAGCAGGTACAGGAAATCCCCAAATTCTATTAATTGTGGGGTAAGTTCCTGGAAAAACCTGGGTAATGTATTCCTTACCGTCTGAATTTCATAAATGCATTTCTGTTCAAGTGTAGAAAACCTAATAAAAACCATCTCTAGAAAAAAAAAAGCCTAGATAGAGCAGAAACAGAGCATTAACGTTGTTGCTGATTTTCCAAAAAGACCCAGGTATAGACCTGAGAATATACTTGACATATATGTACATCTTTCTGAGTTACCCTTATCCTTAGGAAGGTACTTCAAACAAACATTTATGACAGAAAGTATATTGAAATAATAAAAGGCACTGAATGTAATCCCAGCTTACATTGTGTTATTTCCACCTTTATTTCTAGACACGGGATGTCATATGGCTGTTTCTGATGCCCAACCATGTGTCTAGATTCATTTGAAATCCAAATGAGCATTACCTTCATTTTCTGCCATCTCCCCGTTCATCGTCATGTTAGCCTTTGGGAGACCGGGCGGGGGGGTGGGTGGGGGTTGTTGCTAGCATTCTGGTTTCCCTGAAGACCCACTAAGTGTGGGGTGCTGTTCTATAGCCGAAAGCCAGATCTGTAGGAAAGACGACTTCTCTTTCCCATTGCAGGGAAAGGGGCAACAGCAAGCAGGTCCATGCCAGCCTCCCTGAGGCAGGAGCCAAGGCCTAAAAGTGCCAGTGTGCTGCCTCAGGGGCTGCACTAGCAGAAATTCCTCTCCCCCCCCTCTTTTCCCTGCCCACCTCCCTGGCACTGGCTTGGGCTTGGGAAACCCTCCTAGGGTCTCTGGACTCCACCTTCTGGCTGCAGCCAGAGGAGACATGTGCCTGGCATTTCAGCAAATGCTTTCCCACTGCAAGGTTCTGCTTCGCAGTGAGTGTCCGTAGGTAATTAACCTTCCCTTCAGGTACAGTTTGGGTTCAGTAGGCTTCTCTGGCCTGCGCTGTAAACCATCATGTAAGGGTGGTTGGGCGGGGTGGGGGGGGGGGTAATTATAAAGGATGACTTACAAGCCACGATCTTAAAATTTGGGGAACATAATTTGCATCTCAGTTTGAGACTGCCCGTATAAAAGTGCCAAGTTGCCTAGTGATAACAAAGGTAAATAATAATTGCAGCAGGCATCTCCCCCCCATCCTTCCCACCTGCCCATCTGCCCACCTGTTCACTATTTACCACCTGCCATGTAATTGGCTAGGGTTACAAATATACACTCTGTATTCTTTTTACGGATGGACAAACTGCACTTACCTTCCACGATCCTCATGAATTCAGTGATAAGAATGTATAATAGTGTTCATATGATGACGACCAAGAAGGTGTCTTGTATTGACTGTGTAGATCATGCACTATTCTGCCATCCCTATGGGGTGATGGGCATCTTCCACCTTCCAGGTTAGAAAAGGAAGAATCAGAAAGATTCCCAAGGCCACGCATCTAGTAAATGAAGGAGGCTGGGAGTTCTTCTGACCCCAAAGTTTATGTGCTGCGTTCCTTGATGGACTGGTGACCCTTGAGCAGCATGGATTGGAGGTTCTCGGATCCAATTTTACCCAGAATTTTTCCCCCTGTGGGTCCCACATACACAGATTCAACCAACTCTGAGTGTGGGTTGAGCCCTGGTCAAATCCAGGTGTGCAGAGGCTGGGGATATGGAGGACCAGTTATTTTTTTTGAAGGAATATATTTATTATTTTTTGTGATAACAATTTACTTATATTTCCTTATAAAATATTTTTATTGAGAATACATTAGTTTACAACACTATGCTTTGTTACCTCTTGAGATGTATATTATCACATCATAGCTACCATCCATGTACACCTGCCATCCATGTACACCTACCATCCAACGTGTTGTTTTTTCTTCCATTGGTGGAAAAGTCTTTATTTTTTTTAAATTGACTGTACATATATATATTCAACATCGTTGAGGTTCCCATCACCTTATCACCCGTGAATCATTTTAATGTCTTGTGCCCATCCCTCCCCCGATTTTACCCTCCTGCCCCTTGCTCTCTGCTTCAGTTCTGCTGACAGTTTTAAAATTTTCTGGTCCATTTGTTTCTTTGTTTTCTCTATATCCTTCATGTGAGACCATCCACTATTTCTTTCTGGCTTATTTCTGCTAACATGATTCCTTCTAGCTCCATCCATGTTGCTGCAAATGATATGTTTGTCTTTTTTGATTGCAGAATAATATTCCATTGTGTACATATACTACAGCTTTCTGACCCATTCATCTGTTTTGGAGAATTTGGGTTTGTTTCCTTATCCAGGCAATTGTAAATAGTGCTGCAGTGAACATCCAAGTACAGGTGTCCTTTTGAATGAGTGTTTTGGGTTTTTTTTTTTTTTTCTATTGTATCTTTGTCTACCCTGAGGTTCTCCCATCACCTTGTCACCTGTGAATGAGTGTTTTTGTATCCTTTGGGTAAATTCCCAGAAATGGGATTGCTAGATCAAGTGTTAGTTCCATTCTCAGTAGTTTGAGGGGGAAGACCAGCTATTAAGTAAGCCCTCTTCAGTGGGAGAGACCAGCATCCCTCAGTCTCCAGCATCCTTGAACTCTTTGACAGTTCAAGGGTCAACTGTATTTGTTCTCCCATTTTCTGTAATTCAAAGTCTAACCTCTATCCACATGTGTCTTGAAAAATCTGTCTAGCTGATGGATCATGAAAATTAATCCCAAATATAGGAAACCTTTGTTATAAATCCTTATTATGTCTTCTACTAGCACATCATCTTCTTGAGGATAAGGAATTTTGATTTGTACACCATTGCTGTCAGTAACTAGAATGTAGTGCTTAATTTCTTCTAAATAGCTCTTGTGTAGTATGCTAAGCCAGAGAAACTGCTTTACTCTGTGGATAGAAAGTGTTCTGGGCCATCCCTTCATCCTGTCTTTGGAGCAAGAAGGGAAGGGAGCAAAGTGTAAGGACTTCTTCAGAGACAAGATCCCTGGAGGGTGAAACTACAGGTCTCAACCTAGCCCCTGGAGAGTGTTTTCCTACAGAGAGCAGGCCCAAATTAATGAAATGGGAAACCACTGGCCAAGAAAAAGGGAGGAGTGAAGGCATGGAGGTTACAGAAAGACCAGTATAAAGCCATGTATTTATATTAGCCTAGCACAAAATGGACTCTGTTAGAACTTTATGTTGTGCATCTGTGGTGAGCTGAGACTCATGTTACAGGACTTTCCACTTGGCCAGAAGCAGTAACTTTCCATCAGTAGCTCTTGAGCATTACCTCAGAGACTTTGCAATCGTTGTCTCTGAAGTGACCATTACTTTTCCTTGAATTCTGTGAAATTGGTTTTGCCAATGTAATCACAACCCTAGGTCGGTGAATACAGTTCCACAGTTTTAGGAACCTTTTCTCCAAGCGGCTATTGGAAAATTTTCAGAAAGCTTTTAGTGGGTACCTGAAGACCCTTCACCTCAAACCAGGCTGGTGGACTGTCACCAGAGGACCCAGGCCAACTGAACGCCACTTCAGGAATAAAGTCCACAGAAATGCAGCTGCTGCTGACCTCAATGGATGCGATGTCTGCTGACAGAACAGAGTTGCCACTTTCAAACAGTATTTTTGAGTTTATGTTGGTGTACATCATTGTTCTCATAATACATATGTAGGGTCCCTCTTACAGGCTTGGTTGTCATAGCGTGCCTACCGCCAAGAACCCATAGTCCATCCCACAGACACTTGTGCCCCCTCTTCTTTGTTCATGTTCAGTCATTTTGACAGAGACAAACAACCCTAGACCCACAAAGAAGCCATATTTATCATCTGGCCTGTTTACAGAAAAAGTTTGTGAATGCTTTGTTTATTCTCTCCCCTCCTCCTACCACACCTCCCTGCCCACACACAATTCTTTTCTGAAGCTTCTGCAAATATCCCTAAATCATATTATGCTTTAAAATGAAGGCATGCTCTCATTAGCAACATATCATCATCATGCCCAAGAAAATTAACCTTCATTCAATAATATCATCCAACATACACCTCCTATTAAAACCTACAATCTTACTTATTCTTCCTTTATGGACGTAGAATCTCATCAAAATTCATCCATTATTGCATCCGCTCATCAGGTCCCTTTACTCTCCATTTTTTTCCTCATGATGTTGATGACTTCTTAAAAGAAGTCTTGAAAGACATCTTTCAAAGCATGGCTGAGTCTTAATGGGTTTATCTCCCACATTAGTAAGAGTTAAATCTAATGGTCATTGTCAAGTCACGGTCTTCCACGTCCTCTCCCTTGTAGTGAGATGCTGCTTGGTTTCTACAGCTTCAACACAAAGATGTGCCTTTTGCTTGGAGTCATAGAATATCAGTGTGAAAAGTCAGGCAGATGGGAATTTGCAGGATGCACTTTCTATAATTAAAGGCACCAGTCCTTCTCGCTTGCTCGGGACGCTGCCCCTTTTAGCTCTTGGCTGGGGGTGTCTTCCTTCTGGCTCTTCTCCTGCCCAGAGACTGGCTCCCCTCCAGCATCATTAGGTTGCAGCAAGGAGCTGGAAGTTATTTAAATCTCTCAGCTCAAATTGTTCTGCCTGGCTAGCAACAGATCTTTCTGTTTGCTGTCTGTGTGCCGAATATAGCATGGCTCCAGGGAGGCATCACCAGGGAAATGCCAGAAGAAGACACCTCGCCTTGCTGGAGAGTCCGAGGGGCCATGGTTACACACCTTTTATGGAACAACATGGTGGCCACAGGGCTAGTTCTTTTCTTGTGCTCTTACATGATGCCCGGAGACCCACACCATCTTTTATCTGTGGACAAGAAGTCCCCCGGCTCCGGAGCCTACCAGAAAGATGGGCGCCTGCGTTAGAGAAGACCAAGACTAATCTGGATCAGTTGCCGTCCTGGGCCTTAGGTTGCTTTCCTAAATTGCAAAAGGGCTTGTTTGCTCCAAAATGCAGAGTTATAAATGAAGGCTGCACTCTCTCTTGAACATCGTGTCTTCAGGAATGTGCAAGGGCTGGAACTAATATTCCTTTTGAAAATCCCAAGCCAAGTAACGAAAGAGGAGTGCGTGTGTGTGTGTGTATGTGTGTGTGTGTGTGTGTGTGTGTGTGTGCGTGTGATGGAAGAAAGGAGGAGAGAAGGAAGAAGAGACATGTGGAGATAGAGAAAAGGCAAAGAAAAAGCAAGAATTAAAACTGAAGTTTTAGGAAGGCAGAATAATCCTCTCATTCTTGGAGAACCAGGCAAAAGCACTGACCCATTCAGACTTGGGCTTTCCTATCTGGCGAAAGCTCTTTTCCTTCTGCCACATGGAGTCAATCAGGAGGTAAATTTGCAATTGTGCCACTGAAGACAGACCTAAGCTCTCTATGCCTCAACTATTTGTCTGTAAAATGGAAACAGTCCCAGTACTGCTGCATGTAGCTCTTTTGAGAACAAAGACGAGGTGATCTGGACAGGCTTGGAAAGACCAGGCATGCGGTAAATGTGATGCAGGTAACCTGTACTGTTTGTTAGAGCTCCCTGTTGAGGTCATTAAAATGGTCTTCCTAGCCGGGCATGGTGGCACGTGCCTGTAACTCAAGCACTGGGAGGCAAGAGGCCATGGATTGCTTGAGTTCGCGGGTTTGAGACTACCCCGGGCAACATAGTAAGACCTGGTTTCAAAAAAGCAGCCGGGTACAGTGGGTGTAATCCCAGCTACCTGGAAGGCTGAGGCTGGGGATCACTTGAGTCCACGGGATTGGAACTACTCTGGGCAACATAGCAAGACCTAGTCTCAAAAAAAAATTTAAAAAAGTAAAATAAAACTAAAATTTAAAAATAATAAAATAAAATAAAATGGTCTCCCACAAAATGGCCATCTAAAGCCTTTTACCTAGTCTCTTGACTTAAGACTAGTGAAGTTTTTAAAAATACGAGTCTCTTTTAAAAAAATTAGTTGTAAGTTTAAGACTCTCAGAGTGGCAAAATATTTTCCTAGCATCATTGTCTGGTAGCAGTTTTGATATCAATATGCACTTATAAATTTAATAATGATGAATTAAGTCCTGACTTTCCTATCCCCCCTCTTTTTTTCTGACTGATCATTTGATGGAAACATACCAGACACCCACATGTGCTTCTCGTGGGGAACTGCAGCTTCCACTGACAGAAAGAGAGCAGAAGTCCAAGGAGAAGGGACTTGTGGTTGTACTGTCCCTGGGAAGTGGTGTGACCCCTTTCTGATGCTGAGTCCTAAGTCAAGACAAGTTTTGTGAGACTGGAGTAGATCTGGAAACTGCCAGGACTGGAACGGTTGGCATAGCTAAGTCTGGTGCGAAGTGGTCTATTTGTGTGACACCAAAATTAACTTTAAAGATAATTGAAAATGGATCCAATGTAATCTCATTGAAGTAATTGAACTAGAAATTTTGGGACAAAAAATGTGTTTTAAAGGAACGCTGTGTAAATTTGACTAATCGTTGTGCAAGTAGAAAATCTGCATCTTTTGAACTCAAAATATTCTCACCCGCTTTTCTTCTTCCTTTCCTTAAAGTTAATCAATGGAAGACAAAGCAGAAAGCAGTAAAACCCTGGGAGGGGAAATGCGAAAATTCCAAAGAAAAATTTCATCACTTAAAAACATGCAAAGTCCTTGAAAAAGACTGGCAAGGGTGTGGGTGACACCAGGCTGTGCCAGCTCCTTGTCAGTCCCCAGGGTCTGGTGTTTGAGGGCATAGATGATGTGGAGGATGTGTGTCATGCCTGCTGAAAACATCTGTGGAGTTGGGGAAGACACAGTATGGGCCCCCGTCAGGGGAAAGTGAGACTACAGTCTCTGATCATTGTCTCCTGTCCCTTGCCTTGGAAGTTTTAAGTTTTCCCTTTCTGTTGTCAACCTTCCTAGACCTACCCCTCCAAAGTCTGCTTCTGCTGCTGCAGGTGGGCATTCATTCTTCAAAGTGTAGTACTCTATGACTGGCATAGCCTACCCTCCAGGGCCTGTCAGGCCATCTCTCATCACCCTGACTCCGGTGGGTGCAGGCCTCAGATTGGATGCTGGGGTTCCTAATAGATGTCATGTTATCTTCCACCTCCATCACTGACTGGCCATGTGATGTGTGATGAGGTGCTTAATTGTTCTGTGCCTTGGACTGCTCATCTGTGGCATGAGGATGTAGGGCAGCACTCATAAGGCCATGCAGGGATCAATGAGTTAATGTATGTCAAGCTCCTTGAAGAATGCTTGGCATAGCACAAGGGCTGTGTAAAGGCTAGCATTTTATTGCTGTTGCTCTTGTTTCCAGCTCGAGTCTACACTTTTATATTTTATTGCTGCATAAAAAGTTACTATAAACTTAGTGTCTTAAATCAACACCCATTTATTATCTTATTATCTTTGTTTCTGTAGATCTGGAGTATGAACCTGGTATGACTGGGTACTTTGCCAAGGGTCTCACAGGACTGAAATCAAGGCATTGGGAGGTCCTGTCTCAGGTTCCTCCAGATCTCTGCCAAAAGCATGTGGTTGCTGACAGAATGTGTCCCCTGCCAACTGTAGAAATCATTGATAGCAGGAATGGAACGCTGACTTCATCTTCTTTAAAAGCTTCTCTGATTAAAAAAAAAAACCAATTTTGTTTAATTAGCTAAGAACAACTGGTTAGTCACATAACCACAGAGTCATAGCCCATCATGTTCATATTCTTCTTGCTTGGAAAATAAGGTGTAGCCACCAAGTAGGGACACTTGAGGGCCATCTTAGAATCCTGTGCACACACGGAGTAGTTGGAACATGCTGTCCTGTCTGTTTGCTTATTGAATTGCACTCGGGTGAATATAGGATTCAGTCACCACCACTGTTATCTCAGGTGTTTGTAACAGCTTGCTTACAGTATTCAGATAGATCACATTAATCTGGATCCTGAAACTAACCTTTGTTATTCTCCTTCACTAGTTTTCATGAGCTAATAGGACAAATGAGCATGTCAGAAATATTGTAGGAAGAGAACAATTAGAGACGTATAACTAGTGAGGCAGCTGCTAATACTCCAGAGTTCCAAAAGTGGTGACCAGCAACCTGCAACCCCTTCTAGAACCACCTTGTCGGTGATTCCAGACTGATGAAGACCAGAGCCTCCTTCTCTGCCAACTGAGCCTGTTAACTGCTGCTGCAAAATGGCTTTGTGCCTGCTGGAGAATTCTTTCACCTTGAGGACCATCTTTTGCATTATTTTCAGAAGCTTTCCTTGCCCCCTTTTTTCCTTCCTAATTAAGTCCAGATATTTTCTCGTTTAACTCAGTGGGTCATCCATAAGAGATAGTATCAACTCAAACTCACTGATAAAAACTGTATTTTAGAAAATCAATTAAAAGAAAAACTTATTGAAGATTGATACTCGAATAGTAAACTCTTTTTATTTATCAACTTGAACCACTTTCTGGACAAGAAGACAGGTGTAAAACTTTGAAGCAATAAGGAAAGTCTGGGTTTTGAGAACTGTCCCCCCAAAGGATGCTAATATTTGCTTTTTGATGATATTTTACTTGTGCTTTTATACATATTTTTCAAGGTAAAAAAGAATTTGACATGCTCAGGGGGTTAGGAGTTTGAGGTGTCTGTATATCCAACCTAGCCTAACAAAGGAGTTTTTTTTGTTGTTGTTGTTCAACACGCCAAGGTTTAGACCTGGCTCTCATCACCTTAATGACTAACATCCTACCAGTAATTTGGGCTTTTAAAGAGTAGACACTAGTTCATAAAGATCTATAAATTAACGTAGACTTGGATTTTCTTTTCCTCCTTCTAGGACAACATCATCTTATTCCTGAGAGGTTGTAAAGAGCTTGGTCTTAAAGAATCTCAACTTTTTGACCCCAGTGACCTACAGGATACATCCAACAGAGTAGCCGTCAAGTAAGTAACCCATGATTTATGTTTAAGGGAAACCTACGTACGGTTTGACTTGCAGTTTCATGATGATGTTGTAGGGGCTGAAAAGCATCGAAGTAGGCATGCCTAATAAAATTTAAATAGGAAGGTAAAAATCAGGCTTTTAAAACAAGACATGTTGGTCTTCACTTCATGTTCTGCTTTTGTTCTGATCAACTATAACTTTTTGAAATGCAAAACTCATGCATCTAGAGTTAGAATTTTGAAAAGAAGTAGGAAAGTGTTAGGTGAAATTTAACAGGAGAGGCAAGAGAGGAAATTGTACACAATGTGTGTGTGTTAAAAAAAAAGTTTTTATTGGCTCCAATTGGGCGTTTGAATAGGTTCTTGGAAGACTGCAAATCTGCAAATGAGGTAAACATCTGAACTCTGTTTATTATTCAGGAAGGGCAATAGATTATAGAGAAATTGCTTCTTCATTTACATTTGTAACTGTTTTCAGGAATCAAGCTCTTTGAAGATTGACCATTAGTCATTTGCTATTGTCAACTGTGAGCCATGTTTGGGACTAAAGAATTCTTGAGCATCACAGTAACAGAAAGGCAGTAGACTTCTTCCTAAAGAAAGAGTTTGTGACCAGGGTGCCGAGCAGAAAAGTCTTTATGAGACGAGAGATCATTTTCCTGTAGTTTAGAAGTTTGTTAGACTCTAAAAACATTTTCCACTTTAGTCAAACAGTATTTGGCATGAATGTGCCTTCATAGTAGGCTGAAGTACATAGTCTGTGCCTGGCTTTACTTCCTTTGATAATTTTGGGGTCATTTTTATCATTCTCTCATTAAGAACAGAAAAGGGAGAGAAGATGAAAATCAGAGTTGCATCACTCTATACTATTTGACAATACTGATATCTTTTCATGATGAAGAAAAATAATTGAGAAAAATGATAACTAGTGAATTACATCAACTTAGGAATGCATGTTGGACTTTATGTTTCATAACTGGTGGGAAGGGAGACTCATGATTGATAGCCTAAAATCACTTGTTTTCTGGCACGGTGCCATTCTTTATTTCTCATGCAAAAATTCTAGTTAATGTAAGTTTATGTATTTATTATTGATTTTTTTCTAAATTTCTAGATATACATCATTGTTACTCATTTTTTGTTATTAATGTCTAAGTTTATTAAAAACATTTTAATATATACATTAATTTATTTGAAATCCATGGAGATTTTCACTGTGGCCTATTACACAGTTAATTTCTGAGACAGTCCATATGTACTTGAAAAATAATAGAAGAGTTCTTTGCAGGAAGTATATATTTCCCTGTATATAAATTTGAAAAAGTATATTAAATAAGTTATTCAAATAAATATGTTATTATGTAATTAATTTTTCTAAATATTATTCACCAGTAAAAAAATAAACATGTCATTCATGGCACACGGATGGAGCTAGAAGGAATTATGTTAGTGGAAATAAACAGAAAGAAAGAGAAATACTGAATGGTCTCACTTATATGAAGGATATAGGGAAAACAAGCAGACAAGAAAAATTTAAAACTAACTGTCAGCAGAACTGAAGCAAGTGCAAGGCGGGAGTGGGGAAGTGGGAGAATGGGGGTGGGATGGACACAAAAGATTGAGATAGTGGTGCATGGGTGATAAGGTGGTGGGAGAACCCTGGGTAGACAGTGATGTAAAATAAAATAAATAAGAAATAATAATAAAATAAATAGATTAAAAAAAGAATAATGTAGTGTATCTAACCCCAAAAATGGGCCTGAGGAAAGTGGAGAGTTTAGATCTGTAAACCTGGATAATCCTTGTTTCATTAGGTTTCTGTGTGTCTTCAGGTACAAAACAGAATTAGATAGAATGTCTGTTTACACATAGTTCTAACAAAAATTTATTCAATACATATCCGGGGAGATTTTTCAACCAACCGCTAAAGAAACTAAGTCAAAGAAAACAACATTAAGGGGGAAATAACATCTTGCTGGTAGCACTTCTCAATACCTGTACCCACCTTCCCTCTTCTTTTCTTTTCTCTGTCCTTCCCCTCTATCTTTTTTTTCTGTTTCTTTTCTCTATTTCTTCTCCCCTCTGCGTCCCTGCCCTGCTTTAGCTTGTCTCTATCTTCCATTCTTTCTCATGTTCCTCCCTTTTCTCCTTCATCCTTGATTGATCATTATTATTGTCTGCAACATTATTTCTTTATCATCTTCCCCTATGACTCTGTCATTGTTCATTCATTCAACAAATCTTCTTTAATCAATGAAGTGCCATCGTTTTACACCTTTGTTACTATTTCGACAGTATTGGATTTCTTTTATTAAAAAATATGTTTAAATTTATTTTTTTATATTTGTGGATACTTTTTTTTTTTACATCATTATCTACCCCAGGGTTCTCCTACCACCTTATCACCCATGAACTATTGTCTTATCCCATTTGATCCAGCATTCCCACTTCTAGGAATCTACCCAAAGGTTACAAAAACTCTAATTCATAAAGACACCTGTATCTGGATGTGTATTCCAGTATTGAATTTCCTCCCTGATGTGTGGCCATCATAGTTCTCTCAACATCGAAGCACTCATGGTCCACCACCACTTACTTCACTTGGCTTAATCCCTTCAAGCTCCATCTGTGTTGCTATAGGTGGCAGGAGTTTATCTTTTCTGATTGCTGAGTAGTAGTCATTGTGTATATGCACCACATCTTACTGGTCCACTCATCTGTTTTTGGACACTTAGGTTGTTTTGATATCATGGCTGCTATAAATAATGCTGCAATGAACATGGGAGTGCAGGTTTACTTTTAAATTATTGATCTTGTGTTCTTTGGTTCTTGGTTCTTTGACATCTCAGAGTAGAATTGCTGAATCATATAGCAGATTCATATTTAGCTGTTCATTTTAGCGCTGCACTGCCTTTCACTGGGGTTGGACCAGTCTATATTCTCCTGTGAGTGTAAGAGAGTTCCTTTTTTCACCACACCTTGCCAGTACTTGTTGTTTCCATTTTTTAAAAAAAATATGAACCATTCTTACAGGTTGAGGTGGTATCTCATTATCTTGATTTGCATTTCCCTGTATTAAGCAAATTTTTACTGAGCAACTACTATATACCAGATACTTTTCAGTCACCAGAGAACTGGGATGAACAAGAAAGCTAGCTCTATCACCTGGATTTTATGGCATTTATGCTCCAATGTCAATAAATGAGAAATAAATAAGATTACAGCAGGTATTAAAAAGTGCTGAGAAGTAAAAAAGAAAATGGAAAAGATAGTGACCAGTGCAATATCTGCACCTATCACACATTATGTTTTACACCTTAAACAGTATTACATGTCAATTATAGCTCAACAAAACTGGGAATGGGGTGGGGAATTAGTGACGGGTGTCTTGAAACTGGCAGCATTTCAGCTGACAGCTGAGTCATGAGTGGAAAGCAAGAATCAACCATGTGAAGAGCTGCAGGACATTCAGAAAGAGCAGGTGGAAAAACTGGGGAAGAGAAACAAGCCCATTGTATAGAAAACAACAGATATGGTAGACTCACCGTGAGCCAGGACAGGTATGGTGAGGAAATAGTCCACAGCATTGTAGATAGTGTACTTGGAATGTTTATTTCACTATATGAATATCTAGAATAACATAAAGAGTTTTATAGTTAAACTACATACATTTATCTAAGATACTTCTAGAACCATTTCTAGTTTTAAGGAAGAATGGCATGGAATGAACAATCTGCTTCAACTTGGCACTGTACAGGGATCATTTATAACATACGTAGATATTTATGGTTCTGGTCAACTAATATGGAAATGCTCGATTTCTATGCTTTCCCCTCTGAGAGTTAAGCAGAACATTAACAGAGATGGTGAACACTCCGTTGACACCAATTGATAGCAAAGTACAAAGTTATAGAGGTAGGTCCCACAGAGGAAATTCTGGTGCTTTTTTGAAATTGTCTTTTAAAAATCCTGTTTGGTTTAGGTTTTACTGTAGGTAATTTTTCTTTTCTTTTTTTTTTTTTTGAGAAGTAACTTGAGTAGACTAGAAGGGGGAAAAAGAAGGGGAAACCTGCAAATGATTACAGCATGTGTAATTTAGTCAGCTCTACCTGTAATGGGAGCCAGACAACTTAGATGGGAACTGAAAGCATAACCCAGAGGACATCAGCAAGTGTGATTCCAGGGAGTCCAAACAACTGGATGCAAACAAGGGAAGGCTTCAGATCGTTCCCAAGTATGTCTCTGAAAAATCTAGAAGCATTTCCAAATAACTGGTTGTTATGTGACATCATTTAGATTCAGCAGATATGTTGTGAGCTCCTACTATGTGCCAAACTTGACTTAGTCAATCAACAATGAAAGTCAGTGCAGGAGAAGTTTTCATGTCACCCATTCTTACTTTCCATTAAAATTTCAAATCTTTTATAGTTTTTTAGTTTGTCTTCATCTAGATTTTTTTTGTTAAGGTTTTCCAAACCTTAGCAAGTATTGAAGTAGAAAATGACATCATTGTTTTACAGTAAAAGAGTGAAACATGAAAACATGCTCTTAATCAAATCCAAATTGTAAAAAGCCTCTGTCAATTCAGGAGCCTATTGACAGGTTTATCTCTTTTGAATATATTTACTACATTATTTTCTACTCCCTCAAATCTTAATTGACTTAAATTTGTGCACCTACTCATTAACAGGTACTTTAGCAAGCAGTGACACATTTGGGGTCTAAATACTTGAAGAAATTCTTGACTGATTTATGCTGTAGAATTACACTCTTCCTTCCCTCCCACCCCAACTAAGGTGCTATAGGAAAGAGAAACATAACATTTTTTTCCTAGTGTTTATTTGTTGATATCTTAAAGAACCTTAGGAAGAATTTTTTATTTTTCACTGTATTTAGAAAGTACTACCAAGAAGCTTTTCTTGTTTATAGTTTGAGAATAAACATTTATATAGAGAGATAATTTATAGAGAGCTATATATATATGTAAGAATGCACATGTGTATATTTCAACATAGCATGCATATTTTCCTATTTATGGTTAATTCCCAGCATTAATTTATGTCCGCAGCACAAATGAGCAAATATTTGGATAATATTGTTTTTCACACAGTATATTTTCAGATCTATTTAATTAAATAAGGTTTTAGACTTTTGATAAAAGTGCTTGTGTGAAGAATAGATTTCGAAAGAATGATCAGATTTTAATTAGACAGTGGTCTGTAATAAAGGCAAGTTTTACTTGAACAGTTAAAGCTTTGGAAACACAAATGTAAACAGTTGAAGTCATAAATGAAATTCTTCATTTTCCAGATGTTACAAGGCTTTCTTCTTCTCATGGTGTACCAGGGGTTCTAACCCCACCTTGTCCTTCTATATCTAGTTTTCTAAATAATGACTTATTTTCTAAATGACTTTGGTATGTGAAATCAGTCATAGTTCTTAAAAAAAAAAATCTCCCAATATCATTATCCTCATTAACTTCATTAGAGGAACTTAGGGATGGCATGAAGAAATAGTTATCCTAATAATATCTTTTCCTTTCCCTGCTAGGAGCCTTGATTACAGTAGGAAGCTGAAAAATGTAAGTGCCTTAACTTTGTTTTCTAAACTTACTCTTCTGATTTTGATGATTCAAGTGTAAAATTTAACTCCTAAGTTCATTATCTCTCCATTTTCTTACTGGAAAGAGTTATTCTTAGAAAACAAGTATATGTGCCTATGATAAAGTAATTAGTGACTGTGAAGAAATAAAAATGGTAGCTTGAGAAGGTCCCTTTAATTAGATACGCATTCAATCCAGAAATAAACAAATGAAAACTTGCACTCTGTTTGTGACTTGGTGTTTTAAACACAAGATGATGTTTCTCAGCCCTCACATTAGCTCCTTTGAATTGTAGGCACAGATGGGAGAATCAAATTAAACAGTGGGGCAAATTGTTTTTGGGAAAGATCCGCATAACATAAAACGTTGAGTGTTGTAGGCTCTACTTTTTGTCTTTTAGTTTCCTATTAGTCTTTTGAGTGTTTATTAGTACTTCCTCAAAGCAACTTTTTGGAATAAGTGGTTATTTTCAGAGGACAAGTATTTTTTAAGTTTTTTGAAGTTTTTTAAATCGAGGAAGGTAATAAATGGCCATATGTATGTAAAATTTGAAATGTACTGTGATCCATATCTCAGTTATCTAATTTCTAGGATGCTATTAAGTATGACCAGCATTCTCACGCTTATCTTCTTTTTCTTCCACTATAAAATCATAAATATTCACATTTTTCATCACATATTTTTGAGAAATCAGAAAATCTGTCACTTAAAGCACAGCACCGTTCTGTTTTTCCCTTCTCCAGTTACACTCTCAAGACAGCCTCATTCTTGGCATACATTAGTCATTAAATGGTTCTAGTTGATGTCCTAACATTTGGAATTGTCTCTTCTCTGGAATGTATTTGTAAGCCATCATTTAAAAAAAAAAAAAAGACTTTCTGGAAATTTTCAAGTCACATTTTCCCACAGAGGTAGAAAATGAAATCACATCATAACATAGATACTTATAGCCATATTTTGGGCCTGTTGCCACCTGGAACCCTATCACCTTGTCCAAAGCATTTTCTGGCCTAGCAAGCAAAGGGAGATACAGTAAGGGCTCCCCAGTCTGATTGAAGCAATAAGACTAAATGTGCAAAGAAAATAATAGTCTTAGCTTTTCCATAGGCTTCATGTCTCTATAACTAAGTTTTAAGGAAATTGTCTGTATCTAACCCTTGCTGGATTGGATGGGATCCTTACTGCAAACAGCTTTTATTTTGTGGACAGCTGCTTTAGAAAATGACAACCACATCATTTTAGGACCATAGCTTCAGCCCATTGACTATTCATAACCATCCTTAAACTCTGAGGTTGTTTAATTGGTAGCAAACTTGTCCAAGCTAGAAATCTCCTGCCTCAGATATTTAGGTATCTAGATTGGTATCTTCAGACAATATTCTTCATTATGTTGCTTACTGCTAATTTTAAATCAATAGGTTGAATTGATCTGGTACTGAGAACCACTAATTAGCCTTTTTTGACATTTAGGGACTTTGGCGCTGATCTTAACAAGAAATACTATGCCCAGAATTAGAAATTAAAAGTCTTTTAAGTGTCACTTTCAAAAGGAATTGGTAATCTGTTTCATTGCTCATTTAGTAAACACTCCAAAGTTTCTGAAAATTTTTGCTTCCCAATTTTGAAAACTTTGTTCCATGAAAATAAGTTGAGAGGATGTCTTTTTTGGTTCTTTCTTGTACTCTTTTAGCTCACAGTCTCACATTTGAACTTTTCCTAAAACCAGAGTCTTATTTTAACTACTGAATCATGCTTGTGTAGACTGATAGAGCATTGGGTTCTTATTAAAATGATTTTACTTTTAATGCGGACCTCATGGGTGGTGGTTTTGGTAAATCAGTGTTGCATAGTCTCTCTTTCCTGCTTTCCTGTTCGGAGAGCATTATTGATTCCTTGTTTAAAAGTAATTCTTGAAGGAAAATTTTCCTGTTCTTGTGCATGTTTGTTTCATAGGTCTTAGTTACCATTTACTGGCTGGGAAAAGCAGCAAATAGCTGTGCATCGTATAGTGGAACAACACTGAACCTGAAGGAGTTTGAAGGCTTGCTGGCTCAGATGAGAAAGGTAACCTGATTTTTCTTTTTCTCCCATGATGCTTAGAGAAGTGAAAAGGCAACTTGCTTATTTTTTAAGATGGTTATGAGGAGAGAGGAGGGAGTAAGGACAATGAGATGGTGAAGGATGGAACTGGATTTTCAGTGGAGAGCTTAAGGTAGTGTACACATGTAATGATTCTCAACAATGAATATTGGAAACTTAGGTGATAAGACAGTGTTGCTTCAATTTAAAAAAAATCATTATAGTTTTACACGGAAAATGTGCAGGCCAAAGATGGCATGCATGCAAGGAAACATGTTTCCCTGCCTTATGTTTCCTCGTGTTTCCCTGCCTACCTGACTTTGCATACCTTTTGGAAAAAAAGAGCTCTGAGCTGTATCCTGCTTTAATTCCAAAAGAACAAATTCACTCTGTCAGTAAATGGCTTTCTACACCAAACTGCCCAGTGCTTGTTTTCTTGGGAGAATAATGCCTGAGTTCAACAATACAGTATTATACATAAATGAAGACATGCTTTGCACTTTTGTCCTAAAGGTCATTTGGCTTCCCCATCAGGGTCTGCTTGGTGTGGGTGAGGTAGTTTCAGCCAAGTTCTGGCCTGCGCATCTACCCTGGACAGGCTCTGAAAAATGAGAAGCATTCTATTCTAGGATGTGCAGTTTGTGGTCATTGTATTTGAATGATCTGGAAATTTGGAAAACATTTTTGACTGTGTTCAGAGCTTTGTTTATTTGGTTATGAAGCAGACCAGCCTAAGGTAGGAATTTGTCAAAGCAACAGTGGGGTGTTCTGTGTGTTCCAGCCTGTGTTTGTTCCTTTGTAAGATTCAGCCATGTAGCTGACCTCATCTAAAGCACAAAGATATCACGTCATGCTCCAGCCCAGCCAACCTTAGTAAAAACCTAAGGCTCTTTTATGACCCCTAGCCTCCAAGGGTCTTAGATGAGACTCGTAATGGAGCACAATAACTGAGACCTTGCTCTTCCTCATCCCTTGAAGTGTCAAGTGAATGTATTGATGGGACCTCGTTGAGAGACATTTAATACTTTACAATTTTTTCTTTTAATGCTAAAAGCAGGAATTTGCTCCAACCTTTTAACAATCTGTTCTTTTCTTAAATTAAAGCTGCTCATCCTAATAGTTTTTCACATTTGGCCAGCAAGTCTGGCTTATGTATTTATGAATTGGCAAAATTACCAGATTGGTTATTAAGCAAATAGACAAAAGTTCTTTAAGCAAAATTGCTTTAACTAAAATTAACACGCCCACCCAAACGCAGTGCTCTTAGTCTTAATTTTCATTTTTCCTCCTTTGTTTCATTTAACTCTCTCTGTAGTGAATAGCAGAAAGGTAAATTCTAATCTGGATTTATAAGATCCAAATGCTTGTTGTTTTTCTGTTAAATTTGAACTTGAATAATGATGGATGAGTCATCTTTTTAAAAGTTATTTAAAAAAATTAGTTCCTCCTGATGTTGGTCCCACATCATCCCTACCTGTAAGGAAAGACTTTATTTCAGCTGAAAATTACATTGTTTGGGGGACAATATGTATAAAGATTGTTGACTGGGGTGCAGTTTGCTAAGTTTTTTAATACAAGTAACAAGTACAGAGCCTTTAGCATATGTGTCTAGACCCACAGCAGGTATTCAGTGTAGGCTGCTGTTGCTACACACAAAGAAAGCAAAGGGACAGTGGTCTTTCACTGAGCCTGGATATGTCAGAGAAGGTTTCCCAAAGAAGTGGACACTTAAGCAAGCAAAAAGGACTTTCTTTGGGAATACTGAAATTGAAGGGAAAACCATGGGAAGTAGGGTAAAATCTCAGGGACTACAACTAGGACACCAACAGTCTAGGTTCTTTCTCACCATGCCTTTCTCTCATCGCTTCTTGTACTCCTTGAATTCATTCTTTCCTCCTATAGGCAAACATTCTTTCATAGCAGGGAATGTGGTTACCTGCTTCTAGTTTCTTGCTCTGGAAGGTGAAAAAAGGATTTTGCTGCTGGTGCTGTGGGGTGCACCAGCAGTAAAATCCTGGGACGGTGCTTTGATCCAGTGTCAGTTTTATTCCTGAGCCAGTCACTGTGACGGTAGGCAGAGAGGGCTATGACTGACCATAGCCACAGCTGCTCCCGGAGTTAGAAGGGGCATTTGCTGTACAAAGAAATGAAGATGGGGCATGCCAAGCAAATAAATACAAGCCTATGCCCCTAACAGCCTTCCATCATCTTCGCTCCTCTAGACCTGCCTTATTGGTTCATGATATTTACCATTCAGTTTGTAATCATGTCTAATTTTTCTGTTTATTCTTTTCCTCTTCTCTACTGAGCAGAAATCCAGTGAGGTCTGGGTAGTTACCAATTTTGCAGAATGCACTGATTACCAGGCTGACACCAGCGTTTAGCAGATGCTCAGTAAATATCTGTGGGGTGATTAACTTCCCTAACCAGAGTGTAATGAATGGAGCTGGGGGAATCAGTCTAAAAAGTAGAACCCTAAAACACTCCGGAATAGGATTCAGTCACCTTATAAATCACAAAGGAAGCAGAAAATGTTGAGTTGTAAAAAAGAGGCATCTGGAGTTTCTCAGATACCATAAGTCATCCACCAACTCTAGCTGGTTCTCATTATCTCTCACAAAGGGGGGATAAGAAGAGAACAGATGAGAGAAGTAATCCAAAAATGTAACGGGAGCTAGTAGTTCTCACTCTACGCATTAGCACACTCTGATTGGAACAACCAGCAATTAGCACAATGCATAGGCTTGAGTCTTGCTTTCCCTGTCTTCTTGGTAGGAGACAGGATGTTCCCGCTTCTAGATGATATAATGACACAGATGACATAACCAGGTCCCCAGAAAGGGGAATCTAGACTGCTAGTCTTTGTGTTGGTTTGTGTCTTCTGCTGTCCCCAGAAGCTTACCTTGACAAGGCTTGAGAAAATCCAATGAAATTATTCCCTCAGCTGATGTCCACATCTTTTCTTCTGACTTAAGAACCAGACCCTTGCTTCACCACAAGGTTCCCAAGGACCAGCTTAGCCAAGGATGACTATGGGCGGCAGGGTTTTCACTTTTCAGACTGGCCGTCCATTCAGCTTCCAGTTCTTACTTCATGGGAAGTTTTGTTCTTGGCTTCTACACAGTCATGAACTGAACGTCCACTCTGTTTGTCTTTCTCGTAACTAGCTCTAAGAAAGCAATGGATGATCCAAGAAACATGTTGACTTTTTCTTTCTTCCTTTCTGTTAGCCTGTGGTTTGTAGGGTAAGGGTGAGGAAGACATTTGGGTCTTTGGCGAAGCCTTGCTGGGGCTTTTGTAATGTTGTACCAGCAGCTTATAAAATTGTGTCATTTCTAGATATGATAAGTAGCCCGGATTCACCAGTGTCTGCCCTCTCTTTGGGCCCAAAGTAACTAGTTATGGCATATAAATGAAAAGGGAAATAGAAGAGTGTTAATATGTATAGAAGATTATGTCACTAACTACATGTACATATTTTGTATGGCTTATAATATATTGATTTTTACTTATAAAAATGAATAGATAGTTGTAATTTTAACTGTAGGTAACACTTCTGAGCAGTTATATATCAAGGTTTTTCTAATGCTTTCCACATATATATTAGCTTGCTTAATCCTCCGGGAATTCTGTGAGATAGGTAATACTATGTGTTCCATTTTACAGATGAGAAAATTAAGACTTTGCCTGAGGTCTTGCAGATGACAAAGAGGCGAGTCAGGATTTTATACCAGTCAGCTGGGTTTTCAAAAGCATGGTCTTAACTACCCTAAATTGCCTCTCATTTGCAGTATTCATAGTTTGATTTCATTATAAACAGCATTTGGTAAAAGGACATTATCCTGGTTAGTAGCTATTGAGTGTCTAGTTGTCAAAAGAAGGGGTGTGGTGGTGGCAACCATAACTATACCAAAGTTGTCTGGCTTTATCATTTGGGATTTGGAGATAATCACAACTCTGTGCTTGCCAATCAAGTCACTTAAGCTCTCTAATGCTTTACTTTTCTGTAAAATAGGAACGGTGCTAACCACATCCTTGGAAGGTGGTGATTTTAAATAATAGCTCATCAAAAAGTATCAAGCATAACTGTAGACGTACAGTAAGTGTTCAGTAAAAGCAGTTCCACTTTTTAGCCTTTGGCCTAATCTCAGTCAGAAAAAAATCCTAGACAATAATCTGCATTTCCAAAAAAGATGAATACAAAACCATATTCAATTTAGAGGACTTTTGAGTTAGTCGTAAATTCTTCCTTTCCCAGCTAGTCAGTCCTGGCTTTTGTTTGAGTCCTGATTAACCTTTGACCTGCACATAAACTACCTTAATTTCCATAACTGGAATGTCTACCACCCTCTGGAGGGTCCTCTGTCTAAGCCACTGGACAACCCTTCTTCAGGGGTGCCAGTCAGGCCCTGGCAGGGGTGGAGGGTGGAGGGTGATTTCAGGGTAGTCCTCCCAACTTTGCCTTACTACTATCTCCCCCTCCTTTCGCCTGATGAAAACCTGTGTGTGCTTAATGAATTACGGCCACTCCATTCCCCACAAATTGCCTCCCCCTGGGGACAGTATCAGAGAACCTGGATGTAATTGATAGAAGCAGCCCGCCAAGGCGCTTCCTGCAAAGACATGGTCTCCAGAGGGCATATTCATCAGTTCAGACAGTTTCTAAAATTGTTAACATGAGGGATATTTATTTATTTTTCCTTTCTAGTGGGAGCAGAGAGGTAGTACTCCTGACCATCCTAGGAACTTCACAGTGTGACATTGCAGAGAATGTACCCCTCAGCCTTGAATTTCAGCAACCATCTGGTGGGGGGGGGGGAGCTTAAATCGAGGTTTATCTTTTGAGTGACTGGAGTTATTTTTGTTTTCATCAGCCTGGACGATTGTCATTAATGTTAAGACACTGGTGGGAACAAGGCTTTTATTATCACGGGAGGGTGAGGATGGCTTTGACTGACCTTTCTCCTGCTGGAGTTTCAGTGTTTTAGTATGTGCTGCTTGCACTGGAAAGAATTTATAATCACAGGCTGTCAAAGACAGCCATTGTTCTCGCTGCTCCGAACATGTGGGTCGGCCACAAGTGCTTTCAGCTCCCCCAGCGCCAAGAGCTGGCTGAGAGCGAGACCGTGCCTGGATTCTTCTGAGGCATCAGGAAAAGCATTTTGCATATTTTTCATTGCTTTTTTTTTTTTTTAAACTTTTTGCCTCAGAAAGACAGCTCCCTTTCAGAGCAGGAATTTCCCTTCAAGTTAGTAGGAGATGGAGGCACACTGCTCCCAACTTTTACGGGACTGAGTTGACTGCGGGTGTTTGTGGGGCGGCATTCACCGGAGTGGGGGCACTGTCCCAGAACAGACATGCTGTTATGGATCCTGAAAGGCTGGTCAAGGTTCAGGTTTTAGTTTTTCATTTTTGTTCTCATCTCTCATTGTGTCCTCGGGAACCCAAACTTTACTGCCTGGGATTCTTCATTCCTAACTATTGCAGAGAATGAATTACTGGAGTTTTTTTTTTTTTTTTTTTTTCTTTTTTTTTAATGTGCATGGTTTCCTGATTGGGAAAGTTGGGCCAGGCAGGGCTGAAGAATGAAATGTTAACCCGTAGGTGATAATCGAGTGATCGAGTGAGTAGCTGGTTGCCAGAACCTTGCCATCCTGAGGGGAGGATGCAGGACTTTTGGGAGACACTGGAGGCCGGGTTTCCTGAGGGTGGCTGGAGAGGCTGCTTCTGTGGCCGTAATGTCCGAAATCCTTTCGATTGCTTTTCTGCACAGGAGACTGATGACATTGAGAGTCCTAAACGGAGTATCCGTGACAGTGGCTACATCGACTGCTGGGATTCAGAGCGCAGCGACTCCCTCTCTCCTCCTCGGCACGGCAGAGATGATTCCTTCGACAGCCTGGATTCCTTTGGCTCCCGTTCCCGGCAGACACCTTCTCCAGATGTAGTCCTCAGGGGGAGCAGCGATGGTAGGTGGAAGCCTTCACCAGCTGCCCAGCTGAGAGTGACACGTTAACAAGGGTTGCCTTGTCCCTGGCTTGGCTCTGGGGAGACGGGCTCCCAGTCCACCTTGCTGAAACCTAGTAACTAAACCGGTAGGAGAGAAGTCTGTTTTGTTTTGTTTTTGAATTTATTTTTTGTGGTCCTTAGCCTCTGGGTAGTCTTTGCCAGTAGTTTGTTTGAACGTTGACTCCACGAGTCTATCTCTGTTGGAAAATGTGTTACCTCAGTCCTCTCAGGGTCTCAGTGAATCAAGATGCTGTGCAGACCTTTCGCCCATAAAGTGTGTGGAAGGTTTATATTCGTTCATAAAGTGCACTGAGTATGCGAATGGGAAATGTTGAGTATCACACTGTGTGAGTGAAAATGCACTGACTTCTGCAGACAGAAGCACCCTCACACACTCAGGAAAGTTCTGGCGCCTGAAGTGGTGAGACTAGGTGGCATGTTTTTGGCAATCTGACATGCCTGTCACCTTTCTGTCCACTTGTGTCACACAGATGCCCATCAGGACATACTGTATTTCCAGCTGCCTGTTTTTTCTCAGACTGGGTTCATTCTAGATTCTGTGCATTTTTTGTCATCTGTAAGAAATGATCATTTTTCTTCAAAAAGTGTATGGTCACACAGCCTAAGCTAAGCTCTCTCTCTCTCTCTCTCTCTCTCTCTCCATATATATGTATATATTTATTTATTTATTTCCAGAAGCTATACCTTACTTATCTTGTGCCTTTGTTCTTTTGAAGGGCAGATGATTTGCTCAGCATGTATAAAACTTTCTGAAAGACGCTAAGGCTAGTGGGGAACTTTTTGTTTCCAGTTTGGTTTAATGTATATTAAACCAAATATTGATATTGATATTCAATTGATATTAATATCTCTGGAGTATTGTGGTCAGGTATCATAAATATGGAACAGATCACCTGTTTGCTGAGATGAAAATGATCTTTTATAGCTAAAAGAGCACTTCTACCTATATAATTGTTTCCAAAATACTTGCATATTTAATGTACCTAGATCCAAAACTAATTAATTATACAATACTTTGTATCTCATTAAGACATCAACATAGAGCTATGATTTATACCTCACAAAGTCTTCCCATTGGACTGTGGACACATCTTGTTAACCTTATTTTACAGATAAACCTTAGGGAAGTTAAGTAATTGTCCTCATATTCTAAGTGGCAAAATCACTGTTGGTAAGTGGCTTAACAAATTTAATATCAGAAACGATGAATTCAGAATTTATATCCTTCCTCTTAACCTAGCCACACTTCTTTCTCTTTGCATAGTAGATATTTTAAAGTTCTAAAAAGACTTTTGTCAAGTACTTAAAGTTTCCAGAAAATAGATTAAGCAGGGGGAACACAAAGTCTCTGTCTCCTAAGGAATTCCATGGTACATTGTGAGCTGCTTGAGAAATACTTCTTAGCTTTCTTCTTAAAGCTTTATGACATCTCAGTACCACCCATAGTATAAGAAGTTATAATGCCAGCGCACGGTATCCTTGATCTTTAACATAAACCAAAGGTACATCGCTTTACAAAACATATTCCCACCAAACTCTTTCATCCATATTGTTCTGATGTTGTTGTTGTTTTGTTTTGTTTTTTTATGATTATATTTTTCATCCTGGTTTCCTATAACTGGCCATGTTGATCTTTTATTTATTCTGTTGCCAATTTCCAGGGGTTCATAGTTTATAATGAGCTACATCTTGAAGGGATTTGAGATGGTGATTACTAATATTATACTAATATGTGCTGAGGCACAATTAAGTTTGCAGTAATTAAGATTGATAAGCTGGAGCCCTTTTATAAATATTTTTTCTATCCAAAGAATAGCACGAAATTGAGCTTCACAAAACACCATCCAGGAAAGAGCATCTTATGCACAGATTTCACCAATCAGCCTGATACCTTCAGGCTTATGTTTTTGTAAACTAATCAAGACCTAATGAGGTTTTTAAAGGAAAACAAATTTTTATCTACCTAAGAATGTAGTATAATTTTATCCAAATAGCTGTTGGATTTCATTAGACTCTATGGTATATTTTTTTTAATGATGTTAATCAGGAAGATTGCTCCTCCTAATAAACCCTTTCAAAGTTAGAAGAACTTTTTGAAAGTCCTTAAAATGTACTTAAAAATATACTTCCTAGCCTCATAATCAACCAGTAAAAGTCTCACCAGGAAATTCTCCAGCTCCATGTTGTGTCAATATGAAGAACTTTATTAAAGCTCACAGACCCATCTAAGAGGGACAGTCAAAAGCCACATGTATGAGTGGACATGAGCGCCACTTGGGAGAGGTGGTGTGGGTCCCCAGAGTCATTCAAGTCAATCTGTCTTGCTATCAGGTGCACATTCCCTCGTCTTCCCTAGCGTTCCTTCTGAGGCCACTTAGTGGGGTTCAAAGAAGAGGAAATCCAAAACCTTCCATGTAGACAAGATGAGTGGAGGGAGAGAGAAAAATAATGAGAAAAATAAATGTACTGGAGGAAGGTTGGAGGTGTATATAGTAAATAAACATTTAAAAAAAGTAAGATCCCTAGTTGCTGGGAGAGAATTGTAGCCCCATGGAAAGCAATGTGCTCTGTTGTCTTCTCCCAACTTTGGACATAAATAAACCACCCCAGTATATTCCCATAATTTCAGGAAGAAGTGAAGTAAAACTCTTTCAAAGTCCCAAAGTTAAGTAAGAAGAGTTTGAATGTTCACAGAGGGTATGCAGAACCAACCATTCTTAGGTGTTGAATGCCATCTCATTTGATCCTCATGCCAACCTTGTGCCAACAGTAGAATCAGATCTATGTTTCTGATGAGGACCCTGAGCTACAGAAGGTTTATGTTTTCTTGAGTCACAGAACTAGTATGTGATGAAGCCGAAATTAGATACTGGTTTCCAAGTGCAGAAAGCTGAACTTCATTCTACAGAGCCAGTCTGCCTATGGATATTTGCAAGTTATTCTTAACATGTCTGTTGGAGATATTCAATGACAGGGTAATGGGAATGGGGGCGGGGAGAAGGATAGTCTATGTTTTGAATATATTTTGAGAACTTTTCTTAGTCTATTATAGATAATATATCTCTAGATACTGTCTACAAGTAAGATTCATAGATTGTACTATTTCAGGATTGAGATAATACTAATTCTAAGCTTTTATAGTTGATTAAAGGATCATTTTCTTTTATTCATTCAATAAATGATGCTTCTGCCTGTCCGGATGCTTTAAGCATCTTTGGACAGTCTTCCAAGAGAAATGTGTCATAGAGAAAGGAACTCTGATTTGAGCTTGGACAACAGAATGGTAATCCCAGCTGTGGAGAAGGGGATTTCTGTCTCTTAGAGCTGTTTCCACCTTTATAAATACTAATAATATCAAATCAAAAAACTATGTTTGGCCAAGGTAAAGTAGTATTAGTGCTTGTTTATAAAGCTGTTCATATGGAGTGCTAAACGTTTTATGAGGCACTAAGACAGACATACTTGCTAAGTGACAGAGTGGGAAAGGAGCTAAGCTATGAAACAAGGAACTCACCAGGAACAAAATGGTCAACATTTCACAAGAAAAACTGAAAGCCAGTGACATGAATAATTCATCAACTGACTGTTTCATCTGCAACAATGAACAACTTGTGTATGATCAAGGCTTTTAACTTTTACAGTCTTTTTAAATCATTCAGTCATTTAATTTCCAGGAAAAATCATTTCATTTCTATTTTTTACAGAAAGGACAGATGAGTGTGTTAGACACAGGCCTCTGAGCCCACAGCTCACTATTGAGACATGCAGAACTACTCTGTGTCATGAAATACACTTAGCACATATAAACTCTCCTTCCACGCCAAGTAGGGTAACAATAGTTCCACAATCATCTGACCTCCCAACAACCCTATGAAGTAGATGATATTATTATCTCCATTTTACAGACTAGGTAAGTTGGGCTTAATGGGGAAGTCAGAACTACCAACTAACTAGTAGTTCTGACTACTAGTGAGTGAGTGAGTGGAGGAGAACAAAAGGAAGTGGGTCTGATTTAACCCTGCACACTACCATCCACTCTGCGAGGTTGCTGCAACTCTTGACTCTTAGTTCAAAGTTCTTCTCACAAGTGTAAAGAGGTAGGATTTCCATTCACCATCAACGGGGGTTGAGCACTTTCCTGATTAAGAAATTTCAACCAACATTAAAATGGTGACTCTCTAGAAAGACAGGGTTTATTTTAATGACAACTTCCTTCTAATCTTCTAATCTCACTAATCTTAGAAATTTAGTGAAATGAGACTCAGGACACTGGGGTGCAATGCATTTAGGGGGCCCCAACACAAAACTAATCTGAACAACTTTGAGTTCCTGTGTATTGTCTGGAACATATGTATACTATAAAGTCCTTGTTCTCAAAAGACAAGGTATGAAGATTAAGGCTGCAGAAGAAAAGTATAGGTCCATGGTCCATAGTTGACAGGAAGAAAAATTTGCCTCCAGCTATAGGAAGGCTCCTATATAGAGGAATATACATTTATTATAACTCAAACCACTTCCTGGAAGGCAAGTCCAGGGTATAATCTAAACCAGCCACTTTTTTGAATTCCTATAGTTGTTATACTTCTGTGTGCCTTGATTATAACTAATATTCTCCAGGTGTTTCATGGGTGAGTTAAAGATTCCACCAAGACAAAATTCTTCATCATTCTTGTTTTTCAGAATATCTAACAAAGTGTTAGACGTGCCGTAACAGGTGCTAAGTAAAAATGCCATTGTTTAATTTATGGGTTTTTTTTTCTTTTTTAAAGGATTCTAGGATCACAGCAGAGTAGACACAGATTTCAGTTGCAAATGTGTTCCTAATTGCAATTCTCAGATACAGTTAGGCTGGCCTCTTCTTTTTTCATTTGATTCCCTGGACTGGAGTTGAGTTCCTTCCAGACTCATTTAGACGGATACTTCCAATTTGTTAAATGATTAATTCAAGGAAGGAATCCCCAGAACCCACAGATTTAACCACATCGCTAGTAGTGTAGACTTGCCATGGGGAGCTTTTCTGCTAGCCCACCACACACTTTCAGCACTCACCCTCTCATCCCTAGGGAGAGGAAGTGACTCTGAGTCGGACTTGCCACACCGGAAGCTGCCAGATGTGAAGAAGGATGACATGTCTGCGAGGCGGACTTCCCATGGTGAGCCGAAATCAGCAGTGCCTTTTAACCAGTACCTCCCGAACAAGAGCAATCAGACAGCCTACGTCCCTGCTCCTCTGAGGAAGAAGAAAGCAGAGAGGGAGGAATATCGGAAGAGCTGGAGTACGGCCACCTCCCCCCTGGGTGGGGACAGACCTTTCAGGTAAGCCTGGCGCTACTCTGCTCCCACCTATGGTCCAGATCAAAGCTCCAGGACCCAAAGGTGTTTCAATGATCATTTGAGTACCTTGATGTGAGATTCCAAATAGAGGTGGGCAAAATAGATTTCTGGAGCAAGATCATCATCATAGAGTATCAGCTTCATGAGTGGATCTAGAACTGTGCCTGGCACACACATCATCAACAAATACTTGTCTAATCAGCACATATTTTTCACACAGTTGACTTCCTTCAGTTTATTTGCAACTCTAAACATATCCACAGAACCAGAGTTCAAGAAATGAATTTTTCCATTTTCATGGTTTGAGTTAATTATACCTATGAAAATAAAATGATAACAGCAAAATTGTATTGTAACTAATAATTCAGGAAAACCATACATTATTGGCTTCATAACCTGTTACAATAGAAATATAGGAACAGGCATTTAATTAAATTTAAAAATGTTTATACTTATTGAGATGTACTTTCTACTCTTTGATGGATTAGTAAAATATAATTAAAGAGCAGCTGATTGAAACCAGTTCCACTGACAGAACATTATGAACAGAGCGATCACCTATGTCCATCTGTGGAGACCACCTTATCCTTTGCTTGTTAGACCAGGTGCAGAGAGTGATACCCACCCTCTAAATAGGAAGACTTCGATCCAAGGACAAACGAATCTGGACAGGACCGCAAAGCTCTAAAGAATCCACAGACCATGCTTCACAATTCCACATAGAAACAGTCATGATAAATGGAAGGCAAATTGGATTTCTCCTCTCTCTGAGAAACAATTAGTATGTCCCCTAATCTGATTATGTCCTTGTATACATTCATTCATTTATTCAGCCACTATTTGAGTATAGAACATATGCTTGGGGTGGTCTTTTAAAAACTGGCAACCAAAAAATGAGATAATAACAAGGTCCTTGCCTTGAAGAACCTTGTGATCCAATAAACCTACATTCTAGTCTAATCTTTTTAACTCAACCACCCTGATGATTGCCTGGTTATTTCTCATTGTCCATCTTTATCAGCTCTCATTTTCTATTGAATAAACACTTTGTGAAAAGTTTTAATTATTGCATAAAACATGATTTTATCTTCCAACAAAAAAGGGTTTATGCCTCTCAATATTAATTGTGCCAGAGTCCTTAATCCATGTTAAGAATATGGTGCACTGTATTCACTGACAAGTGACTGCATGTAATTTTTTTCTCGTGTCTCCAAGTGTCATATTGTGTGCTTTGACTTTTCTCTTAAGTAGAACATTACTGTCAGACTGTCTGGGAGATGACATGGGATCAGCTCCCCAGCCCCGTCTGTTAGTTTGGTAAACCATACTGTCCAACTCACTAGCTTTCCTGAAACAATAGAGGAAGAGGGAAGTGACGCGGGGTCTCCTGGGGAAGAGGATACAGTCTGCCCAATGGATCCTGACGGGAAGCCTGATGGTGGGTTAGAGTTACCCACTGGCAGTGGTAAGGAGCAGCGCCCTCTCGAGGGAACTGTGGTGGCACCAGTTCCCAAGTCTGAAGGAAAAGCTGCTGAAATCCAAAAGCTCAGAAGACTAGAGCAAGCTGGAATCAAGGTCATGCCAGCGGCCCAGCGCTTTGCCAGGTTAGCTCTGCTGGCTGGCTGGCTTCATGCATGCCTGGGAGTTTGGAATCTGGCTGGCATGTTGGCATTTACATCTTGTTTTCCCACTTTCAGCTTTGCCATTGCACTACCAATTCCTGCTCCGAGCAAATAGAAATAGCTAATGATCCATGCCTTAGGGAGTGTCTGGGCTAAGTAGTTGGTTATTTAAATGGAAGCAAAGGCTGAGCTTCTTGCTGCTTGAGTAGACCTTGTTCCTTGTCAGGTTTCTGTGGTCCATCGTCTGTGGGCTGCGGGTGTACTGAGCAATAACATTTTACTTTTCAGTTGTTTGTAGTTTGTTAACTTTCACACTATTCCTAAATGGCTCTTACCTTATTTTCCACATCATTAGGAAATGGTCAATTCCTTTGAAATGGGTAGTACTCTGTAGAAAAAGAAAGTGGATGGGTTACAGAAATGCACTTACTTTTTTTGTCTCAAGAGAGTAGTAAGGTTGGATTTATTTGACTTGTTTTCTAAAGCACAGTGACTCAAAAGCAAAGAATGGCATAGTAACTTCTTTTAATCATAACAGAATACTATAGTCTTGATGGCTTCACATTACATGGGAGATAGAGAACTGTAGCAAAGTCACTGAAAACTATGGTTCTACAGTTTTCTCATGTAATAAGCACAAAGATGCTATGAATAATTGTGTGACCAAAATTGATATGACAAATTGAAATTCATTACAATTTGACAGTTGAAATAGCCTAGCCATTTGCTACTCCATTTAATCTGAAAAAGCAGTTGACATACCCATTTTGAAAAACAGGAAACTGAGGCTCACTTGATAGTTAGAGATTTGTGGGTCTCCCTGCTGGTTACCTCTGACCTGGTGTCCAGATTCAAAGACTTTGAGCACCATCATGTTTACACCTTCCACACATTCACCAGGACAGTTTCCATTGCTCTGCATAGATCCACATGCGGTTATTTCTATGGTTGAAGCCTAACTGGCAGTTTCAACATTGACTTATATAGATTTGCTCCGAGAATAACTTTGTATTGATAAAAAACCAAGGATATACTTCTTCCTGTCTGTGGTATCCCATAGGTAAGTGTGTCAAGCCTAAACACATACGGTCGAGCCTAAACACATACGGTTTTAGAGAATGCTAACATAAAACCATGCTTCGGTTAGAAGCAACTTTCTGGGTTTCTGAAATAATGAAGAGTAATCTTACAGATGCTGAGAACAAAAGCCAGTCCTGATAGTTTCTCAGTTTTGATTCCGGGACCTTGTCAACATCACTTGAACATCTCCTTATATCAGAAACCAGGCAAGCTGCTGAGAATACTAAAATGATTAATATTCGCTTACTATCTATCATTTTTTAGTCTTTTCTGCTTCAGTCTTCAAGCCTAGGATTCAGTGGGATTAGGTAATAAGTGAGAGATGACTCTGCATTTACGAAAGAAATGCATCCTTGACCTACTTACTCCCTTTTAGCACATCTGTGAAGTCTTTAAGCAAATATAAGCCAAAGACCCCAACATCTTTAACTTTTAGTGTTATTTTGTTATTTTCAAAATAGACCAGCCTGCTTGGTTAAAAGACTATTATTTTAAAAATTAATTTCCATGTGGTTAAATACCGTATCATGTATATGGGCCACTTAGGTTTCTTCCTATGTAAATTGCCTCATATTTGTCATTAAAAAAATTTTTTTTATTTCATTGTGCTAAGAACACTTATCATGCAAACTGTGCACCAGATTTTTAACTATATATAAAACAGTATTATTTACCACAGATTCAGTGTAACACAAAGTCTCTAGAATTTTTTATCCTGCTTAATTGAAACTTTCTAGGAAGTTGATTCCCCTTCCTGAGGCCATGTAAACCACTATACCATTGTTTTATTCTCATTTGACTCTTCTAGATATTTGTTTAAGCAGAACTATACCTATTTTTCCTTCTGTCTGGCTTCTTTTACTTTCATAATATCACTGTGTTTCATTCATGTCACATATAACAGGATTTCCTTCTTTTTTTAAGGGCTAAATAATATTCATGCTACACTTCATGTATCTGCCACATTTTCATTCTTCACTCACCTGTCAACAGGCACTTAAGTCTTTTCCCAGCTTGGATTGTGTGAGTAGTGCTGCGGTGAACATAGGAATGCTAATCCCTCTTTGAGATCCTGATTTCAATTATCTTGGATAAATACCCGGAAGTGGGATTTCCGGATCAGATGGTAGCTCTATTTGAATTTTTTGAGGATGCTCCAGATCACCTCTTGTGAATCAAAAAGAACAAGGGATTTAGATTGTAGCATTTCAAATTGGTTTCAGGTCAATTATGTCTTTTCCCAAAAAGGTCACAGCTGCTCCCAACACCCAGCATTCATTTGGGGACAGATTTTTCAGCTGCTAGCTCTCATAAAAGTTTATGCATGCCGTGCCACTAGGCAATGTTTCTGTCTTTGTCACTTCACTTTATACAGTCCACAACCCAGTTGAGAGTCACTCTGAGTCTGTCCATATTTAAGTCCTGAGATTAATGTGGCAGAAAATAGCTTATCTGGATGGAAATGCCTACCATGAAGAAGAAAAGGATTCTGGGTGTCTGGAAAATCAAAAGAGAAAATATTTTAAATATGCTGATGTCTCTTAAAACATGTTAGCCTCAGTCTCCTGGCTTTGACTTCTAGCTGAGTTCACCACATCTTGAAACCCAGTGAGAAGTATATAGTCCCTCCACAGACCCATTTGGTAGCTGGGAAAGTCTGCAGAGATGAGCATGTACAAGCATCATGGACTTGGAAGAGGGCTGGCAGGTGAAGATCAAGGATGGCTTTTGTTGTTTATTCTTTCCCAGGTTTTCTCAAATGCCTCCTTGTATTACTGTTAATACTATACATAAAAATTGAGGAAAGGTGCACATTATTCCACTTCCACATCAACTGTGAAGTCTGGAAGTCCCAAGCTTCTTGTCCAGCGTTATACTAGGATGTTATCTTAGCACCAGGGGACAGAAAGTAGGACTTCTTAATAACTGCATGGTGGTTAATATTTACTAGAGTTTCCATTAAAAGTATATAAAACTACTTTTTCTTTTTATTTTATGATTAAGTTAGCTTAATTACCCCCAAAATATGAGGCACTGCCGAAGAAGCCAAGATTTTTGGGTTTGGAGAGGATAAAATAAGAACCAAGATTCACTTCCTCTGAATTAAAATGCCATGGAGATTTGAGTTCTTTCACTTGGTGTTTCCCATTGGAGAAGTAAACTTTTTTTGAACTGAATTATAGGTTTCATGTGATTGTGCTTCTTTTCTAATTGTTTTCATATGTTTCAGCACTCACTATTTTCTGCTAGTCTATGGATCTTCTTGACCACATAGTAATTAATTACAGAGGGGACAAAAACCCTCCGAGGAACAATAGACATTTTAGAAATCTTTAGAGGAAGAGCAGATGCAGCGGCGTGCCAAACATGTTTCCCTCTGTATCCCTCCATAGCAGATGCCTCTGTCACTGATAGTTGCGGAGCAGATCCTGGGAGATAAGGGACCCACAGACATAGCACTTGCATGGACCTCTATGGCTCTGGATGTAGCTGCCCTCCTGGCACTCTGGGTGAACAGAGGGGTTTCTGATGTTGCCCGTGACATTCCCAGGAGCCCTAACAGACTTTTCTGGAGAACCTACTTTCTTTCAGTAGAACAGACCAGCTGCCAAGTTGAGCTGTTTGCTTGTGTGTTGCCAAGTAAAAGAGTGAAAGAAAATGCCAACTCTGCCCATAGTTTAAATCATTCTCTGGTTCCCTTTGAAATATATAAGCCTTGGAAACTTGGAGACGGGAATTCTTCTCCCCCCTCACCTGCTTCAAGCCCCCATTTCTCCTATAATGCTAGCCTTACTTATTTAAGATGAGGCTGGACAGGGTTGCCAGGATGGAAGGGGGGGTTGGATTTTGCATTTCACGTTGGATGGTTTGGCTCCTGAGAGAATAAGTGAACTTTGCTCACAGAGCAGCCTTCTTCCAAAGCAGCTCATCTGTGAATGATCTGGAAGAAAGAAAAGGACCAAACCTCTACATGAATATTCAATAGACAGCCTGGATCAACCCCGTAAATGTATTTGACTAAGTTCACTTGATTGGATCTAGGAAACCTCAGTGTTTTCCTCTGCAAAGTGGGCATCAGAATTCCTGTCTTGCAAATTTGTAATGAAAGCTCATGTACCTGGGACGTAATAGCTGCTCAGAGAGTTGCAGTCATTGAACTTCCAGAAACTTCACAATAGGCAACACTTAAGCTCCTTCAAGGGAAAAGAAAAGCACATATAAAAAGTTATTTAACTATTTTGGTAGGGATCCCCCTAAAACACAATCCTCCAGTGTACTTGTTATTTATTATTTTAAGACCAGTAGTGCCAGCCCAGAACTTGTGTTATAATTTTCCTCTGTCTCTGAGTCTGCCTTGAAACTCTGAACTTAGAGGGTTCAAGCTATTTGTGGGAAATCAGTCATTTCGACCTTGTTTTTTTCAAGTGCACAGGGAAAGTCTTTAAGTGGCCAATGAGGTGGAAAGCATTTTTCACCCCCCTCACCCTCCTCCTTTTTTTAACTTCATGTATCTAAATTGAAATCACTTGAAACAAGTCCTGCCACACTGGGCGTTTAGCCTAAAAAGAAACACCCCAGGGAATGTGTAGCCTGGCTCCTGTGCTTACATGATACAGAAGGCACCAGATTCTCCCTACTCAAATTGGCATTGCAGACTGACATGGCCATTCGCATAAATGTGTGTATTTTATTCCAGAGAATCTGCCTGAGTTGGGGGAGATTAAAGATTAGGACCCCTGGTCAATAAGCCTCTTAGAATCGAAGTTCAAATTAGGGATCTGTTCCCATACCGGGACTAGAGTCAGATCCTCTAAAATAAAATGAGTTGAAAGGACTTTGTAAACTGTAAAGTATGGTGCCAGCATTTATAGTATGATTAGTTAGCATTCTGCAGCCATCCATCTGACTGAACACTGCTGTAACCAGCAGTGCAAATCACTGCTCCATTCTGAGCACAACTCACAGGATCCCTTTATTTAGTCCCCCAAATGAGTCTCTTTTTCCTCCTTCCGTAGTAACAATAATGTGGGTTTTTTGGTATGACTCTCTGCTTTCAGTACTGTTGCTGGTACTGTCGTTAAGAACAGGATCTCTGTAGGCAAACTGCCTGTTTTTAAATTTTAATTTAAGTACTGGCCTCTTGATCTTGGATGAATTTCTTAATCTCAGTTTTCACCCTATAAAATGAGGACGCTAATAACACTAACATTGCAGCGTTTAGTGATAGGGTTAAATGAATTAACAGTAGAAGGAATTATAGCACAGAGTATGTACTCACCCATTAACTCCCTTCTTTATCATCATCAACGTGCTTTTTAAATAATGCCTTTGTAGGACATTAACTCATTACTCACTGACTATTCCGTATGTTCATAGTTAACCAACACCAGACATGTTGGGTAAGGAAACTGGGAAGAGAGTCAACACGGTTCAAGAGGGACCAAGCAGAAGCCAAAGTCAAGTGTGCAACTCAAAGGACAGGTTTCATATTTTAGGAAATAAATTTATCCAGGGAGTCAGTACCACCACCACTCCAACTTCCATGTTTAAAAATTGTGTTGAGAACAGTGGCCAGTAGTTAAAAGGTGTGTTCTGGACATGACTAATAGTGTTTTGATGTTCCAAAAGTCAGACAAAGTGAGAGAGTGCTGTAATCTCACAAAAAGACAGAACTTTCTGTAGCCATGCAGGGCAGAGCAACAGACAATGGGCCATCTGGTCAACCAGAGTACTCTGCATTTCATATTTCTTTTCCTCCTATTTTTATTTCTGAGATGAATTGTCCTTTGAGGATGAAGGATTCACTTTGAATCCTCTCTCAGAAATTGAATACAAATTGAAGTTTCTTTAAAAGCCAAAAGAATTTATTTACTAATTTTTCTGAGCTTTGAAAGATAATAAGTGATAAAAATATGCTTAAACATTTTTCTTAATAAAATGACTAATTTTATGAGCAGGAGGAGAAGATTTTGTTTGAATTAGTATGTAGGTTCAATGAACTGTATTGTCATCCTACCCACCCCCAACAAAAGCGAAAAAGAAAAAAAAAAAAAAAGAATCATGTTATTCCACCATTAAACAACAACATTCCTCCAGGAATTTAAAGTTTGGGGCCTTCAAAATCTCTTTCAATATGGAAATACTGTACTGATGGTTGTCATTTCTGCAAAATGTCTTGCCACCATGTACTTGACATCTAATCTATGAGAAAGAATGTTGGGAGAATCGGGAGAGAAAGATGTTGCTGATAGGTGGAGGCAGGGCAAGGTGAGCTTTCATGCCTTGGGTCCATCTTGTGAATGGTCATAAACTGTTCCAGATGTTTCAGGTTAGCTCAGTTCTGCAGAAAGACCTTCCTCACCCTTCACAAACTGGTACACATTCTAAGTGTGCTCTCACATATATGCATTTTACTAGCTTCTTCCAGATCCCCTTTTTTGATGACTCAAAATTTTGCCCTGTCAGTCAAAAAGATAACAAGTTGCTGTGGGGTAGATTACTAATGTCCTAAAGAAAAGAATGCAACAACAAAAAACTTCCAACATTTTCCAGTTTCATGAAAAGAATTTGGACCATCATATTCAGAGCCACTTAGGATCCTGGCTTTCTGATGCTGATGGAGATCTGTAAATTAAATGAATTTTTGGTATTGTTAGTAGCTGTCTAAATTCCGGGTTTTAAAACGCACCCTAACGATGCTGTGACTCTGAACTAAAATAGTAAACAGATGGCATCTGAAACTAACGATAGTGGAAAGATTTTTTTCACTAACATAGTTGTCTGGAGATGGGTTTGAAATATGTTTTGGTGTGAATACATGTGAAGTTCCATTCAATTTTGCTCTGTCAGTCAAAAACAGTTAAGCGATGGAAAAGAAGCTTTTTGTGATATTATCCTTCGCAAAGAGAACCCTTTCCTGACCCACCAACACAGCAAAGATTCGGAGTCAGAAGATGAAGCTGGCTGTCAACTGCCTGACCTTGAGAAAGATGACTTTGCTGCCCGGAGAGCAAGGATGAACCAGACCAAGCCAGCAGTGCCGTTGAACCAGCTCCTGTATGGACCTTACCGGAAAAGGGAGGTTGAGAAATCAGATGGCAGCAAATACCTCTCAAAGGGAGTCTCGGAAAAGAAGCAGTTAGAATATAAAAGGTGTGTCTGTTTGTAACGGAATGAGAGGGAGAGAACATAATTAGCAGAGATTATTTGTGTCATAGCCCCCATTCCTTCCTTTCATGCCCCAATTACATGTAATTGCTAATGGGGGTTGATTTTTAGTAGGACATCAAATATCTTCCCTAAATGCAGATAGCAGTGAGTAGAATAGCCACATGCAAAATCAGACTGAATTTACCAAATAAATATTGGACTCCAGTGTGCAGATGTGCTATATATGCCAACACCTGTGGGTGCTGGCAACAAAGATTGGCACTAAAGATATGTGCCATTGCCTCTTAGGGAACAGACCACTCTCAGGGTTCCTCCAGTCCATACATCAAGGTAGAAATTGTAGTTATTTGTTATCTATATCTCTTCTCTCTTTGGATGGTGGAAGGGAGGAAAGGATCCTTGCTCTTCTTCGCTCCCAGCAACAAGAATACCTAAACATTTGGTGATGGAAACTTCTCATCAAAAAAAGTTTTAAACTTAGCATATAATAGACTAGACTAAACTAGACTAGAACAGAACATTCTACTTGTTCTATCATGGAAGTTGTTTTTAACTGAGCTTCCTTCTCCCAGTGTTTCTTCCATCTTCTCAATTTGAGGAAGAAAAATTACAGTGAAATGGAACAGTGATTTTTAACCTAAGGGCTCAGATTGCCAAATTTCAACTTGCAGAGGTGATCATTCTTGTATTTTTCCCTTATATCAAAATCAGCATTTGCATCTCATCCTGTGATCTCCTGTCCATCATTTAGGAGGTTCCTAAGTCTGGTGAGCTAAGAATATACTTATCTCTTTTACACAGTTAAATGGTTCTTACTGGACATAGCTGCCCAGTGGAGGAGCTAGTGTGTGGTTTGTTTTGTTTTCATATGTATGTTTTAGGAAGTATTAGATAGGAAACACCTGAAAGATCCCCGCATATAGGACAGTATTAGAGCCTAGAAGACCAGGCACAGTTTTTTCAAGATGTATTACAGCTTCAGAGACCCTAGCTCTTTCTTTTCTTATTAACATGTCTTGTAGCGAACCGTTCTTGTAGGGCTTTGTGTGCGGGATCAGTTGTTGTACGTGAAACACTTCTCAATAACTGACTAGCATCAGGGCAGATTGGTGGGGATCAGCAACATGAGGTAGGAAATTAAGTGGTCTTTGAAGTTCCTTTTTTCTTTCTCCTCCAGGCAGTTTTAATTCCTATTATTTCCACCTGCATTTGTCTGTTGTCACCTGTGTGTTGGGAAAATAGTTCAAGGACAGAGAGAGCCGATGACTTTTCTAGAGGGCTTCAAAGAATGGATGAAAAAGAAGCAGACTCCCTAGTGGCTCTTTGCTATGTCCTTCCTTGATTAACTCTCCAAATTAAAAGTAAATACATTCTGTAGTTTCCTTATTTGCCTAGTCTCTGCAAATATACCACATGACCCAGGTAACAAAAGAATGCCTCTTGGCTTTCTAGCTTCCATCATGTATTTGGAAGGAAAATTCCTGCTTACGTATATTTTTGAGATTTTTCTTTTAATCTCAAAAAGCATATTTAGTTCCAAATTGACTTTTAATGGGACAGAATGTTTGCACATACAGATTTATGGCTTTGATTTAAATTACATTATTGTCAATATTAACTCTCATGTCCACTTCTTAGAATGATAGAATATATAAGTTTTTGCATCAATAAAAGTGAACAGCCATTAACACACACAGATGGTTATTGACATTGTAGATCCAGGCAAAAAGATACCCTCTCTTGTTTGTTCAGGTTTACATAACTGACACTAAAGGACATCAAGGCTGCATTTGAACATTGAAACTTTCTGTTCAGAATTGACTTTCTGGCATCCCTGGGTTTGTGGTTGAGATGTTTAATATGTGAACAACATTCCAGCTATCTCCAAACTAATCCTAGAACTTGGATCATGCAGAGCTCATTACTAGCATTTTGCTTGGTGTAGTAAAAGACATTCCAGAAGAATTCAGGGATTTAATCAGAAAACTTGACTTCATTACAGTAACTTGAACAGTGTGGGAACTGGGCATCATAACTGTCAAACTGAAATCTCATTACCATTCCTAACAGTCTTCCAGCCAGTCCCGACTTCTCTAAACTAGAGACTTTGATCTGGTGGAAACTGCCCCCTCCGCCACCCATTAGCGTCAAAAGGCTAGCACAGACGAAAGTAACCCAGGCTCCAGACGATGCTTAATTTCACTCTTCCACTATTTCATTCTGTCCCTCGGTCTCTGAATTTCCCTGCTGGACCTTCTGTTTGTCTGCTCCCCTTCGTTGACCCTGATTTTTCCCATGATGTGGGGACCTGGATCAAATGGACAGAAACCCAGGGCTAAAGCAAGAGGTCAAGTCCATGGTGACCTGCGCTACACAGGCTCAGGAGAACCATCTGGCAGCAGAGGGACTCAGGAAGGAGCCGGATCCTTTCAAGGATGACCTGGCACAGCGGAGAATTCAGGGCAGCGCTGTCCCTCACCGAGAGGCTCCCCGATTTGTCGCCGACTCCACTATAACAGAAGCCGACTTGGAGACATGGGAGAGACTGAAAGTGTCCGAAAAGGCCAGGTGTGTCATGCTTCCCCCAGCCGTGATCTGTTTAACTCCAAGAAACGAAAAGCTTAATTCTATTGTTTTTTCATTTCAAGACATGAAACAGTGTCTCCCAAAACATATATTTTCTACATGAGCTGAAACTTACTCATATTGAAAGTTACAAGCCACCTGGATGGTAACTCCCTGTTTAAATTTAACAGAGTAATTACGAATGGTTATTTTGATAGGCTTTCCTAGAAGGAATTTAAGCTTGATTTTAAAATAATTTAGGCCAGGCACAGTGGCACGCACCTTTAATCCCAGCCTAGGAAGGAGGCCAAGACTAGGCATCACTTGAGTCCGCCCCGGGCAACATAGCAAGATCTAGTCTCAAAAAATAGCTGGGCGTGGTGGCATGCACCTGTAATCTCAGCTACCTGGGAGGCTGAGGCTGGGGATCGCTTGAGTCTGTGGTACCCCTTGAGTCCGTGGTACCCCAGGCAACATAGCAAGACCTAGTCTCAAATAAATAAAGAGGTAAAAATAATTTTAGTTACTTCGTTGTACCAACATTTCTTGTGCCATCATTGATGTTTTGAGAGCTATTGAAGCTTCAGGCACTGATCACCTAGGCAAGGCAGTCATCATTTTTTCATCTGAGTGATGAATGGAAGAGCTTTTCTGCTCTAAGCATAGAAGTCTTTTTCCTTTTTACAAAAAAAAAAAACAAAAAAAACAAAACTCATCTCTTAATCAATTTGCATCTGCCTTAGAAACCTTTGGATATTATTTCTGGTTCTAACTAGGGATGGAGATGTTGACCACATCTGTGCCCCTGAGCCCGCACCAGAAATCACAGCAGAAACTGCCCTCCGTGATGACTTTGCCTATCGCAAAGTCAGGGCCTATAAGAAAGCTTCCTGCCCTAAGCAAAAGTTTGTGCACTTTGGACCAGTGACAGAGATAGATCAGCAGAAATGGAAGCGACTCAGCATTGGCAAAACCGGGCCTAGGAAGCCTATAGAAGCCATCAATCATGACAGCAACATTCAAACTCCCTCTGTGTCCTCTGCCTCGGCGGCCATGTTCAGGGTGGAGGAAGAGCAGACGCTTCGTCCACGGAGCCACCGCAGGTACTTTCCAACGCATGTGCAAAGAAAGCTGCATGGGAGTCGCTGCTGCTTTTAAAGATTTCGCTGCAGCACGGTAAAGAAACCTCCCAAGAGGACATGATTTTAACAGGCTCTTTTGTTGCTCAGCAGAGAAGCAATGCTAACGGGTCGTCCTGGGGAAGGGCGTGCGTGTGTGAAGTGAAATGGCCGGCGTCCATCTTGATTCTGCTGTCCCCAGAAGGGTTGCCTGGGAACGTCAGCAATCTTGGCAAATACCCTTCCCCTCACCCCCCCCACCCCCAAGCTGCATTAAGTCCTGTTTTATTAGTTGGAAATATTGAATGAACTAGATGGAATGTTTTAATGATATCCCTAGTGTTCCTTTGAAAGATACCTTGATAAAAGTCGAGTTGGTCTGTAACTGCTCCTTTTCATATCCCACAGAGAGAGGAAAAATAGTTACTTGTACCGTAAGTTTAAGTTTTGGATATCTAAGTAGACACACCAAAAAAGGAGAACTCTCCCTCCCTGGCTCTTTTAAGTTATATGATAAATCTTGAGTAGGGGGAAAAAAACCTCTTTCTCTTGAGGGTCCTTGTGGCTGAAGGAACTCTCCGTGAATCACCATCCAAGTTTGTGAGGAGATTGCCTGGGAAAGGTCGTGTGGGTTATCACCACTCTTCATCCTCGCTGGAGGCCTTCCAACTCTGAATTCCTAACGCCCGTTTTGGGGATTCAGTTTTATGAATTGGTTTTTCTCTTCTGAAGCAGATCTGGGACATTTATAGGACTTTGGGTTCTCCCAGAGACCTCCATCCAGCTGCAGGTGGGCACCAAGTAAAGCTCTCCATGAAGGAGGGAATATTCCAGACATTCTCCTCCATGCTTAGTCGCTGAAATCCACCCGAAACACAGATGTTCCGTGAAGGGTTAGTTTGGATTCAGACTGGAGGTGCAGCTTGGAGAAAGCAGATGTGGGTATAAACCAGCTCTGTACATCAGAAACACACAGTTAGGGTTTCAGAGATTGATGTGAAACTGGAGTGGAGGAGGTAAGAGTAAGAAATATACATTCTGGAGTTTTCAACTACAAAGAAAGCCACCATTCAACCTCATGTTGGTAGAACCAGGCCAGCCTCCTTTGAGTCTTCCCAGACCCCTGCCAGAGTACTTATTCTAGACCTTCCATCTGATTATGGCATCCTTACTAACCAGCTTTGGAACAGGAGCAACCAAACTCTCACTCTTTCAGTATCAACAACTCTCATTGACTCCCTTTATAATTCCTCTTCCTCTTCTCTCTTGCCACTGATGCTATTTGATTACAAACAGAACAGTGAATTCTGGAGTAGAAGCACATTGCAAAAGGGTCTCGTGGCTGGATCCTGTGCCAGAGACACAGGAAGAACACATCTGCAGCTTGGGAGAGGACTCCACAAGGACAGAGGAAGGTGAGGAGCACATTTCCTCCCTCCCTGGACAAAGAAGGATGACAGGTGGGGTCAAGATGCCTGGTGTGAATTCTTTTCCAACAGTAAAGCTCTCCTCTCTGGCTTCAGTTACGTGCAAACAGCTGCCACAGAACAGCAAAGAAGAGAACGAAGGAACTACTCCAGAATCAGAGGGAGATTCTGAGATGTGGCCAAAGACTGAGGAGGGCACCCAACCCCTGTGAGCACTTTGCCTGCTTCCAGGGTGTGCTGCTTCTGCTGCGTGTGGCTTGGAGCCACATTGTGTACTTGATGACTGATGTGGCATGGAGCTGTCCCTTCAAGTAGTGTGTTCAGCCCAGGGTCAGAATTCCACTCCTGGCGCCCCCTATGGGTAGAGTTGAGCCTTTGCATGTGGTTGGGTGCTGGGCCAATTTTTTCTCAGGGAGGTGAAAACCAGGAGACCCCCATCCAGTGTAAGTACCAGTTGCATGCCGGAGACCCACAGTATTAATACTCAGTTGCTTTGTGTGCTGCTGCCTCCATGGGTATTGGCTTCTTCTGGCTTGAGTTAACACCATGAGTGACACGACTGAAAATATCCTTTCCAATAAATAGCTTTTAACTGGCTGGACTGAATGTTCATGGCCTCTGCCTCTGAAAGGGAGGCCTTGGGGATAGAAGAGAACCCCGAAAAGATGACAGCTCCTGCCTAGAATGGTGGTGAACTGAAAGACCAGCAAAAGTTGTATGACTCACAAAAAGATGACATGCTGTCCAGGAGAAATGGGAAATCTCTTAGACACATGGGAGCCAACCTAAATCAGTTCCTCGGGTTCCATTTACAAAACCACAGGGTTGTGGAAGAATCTGCTCAGGGTCCACCAATGAAAAAGATTATCCTCTGCCCTTGTGACTTTGTTTCTCCAGTCTGAGCGTTCACACATGCTTTGAATATGCTATTAATGCATTAGGATGCGGCAACCCCACTTACCTGCTGTTGCTACCAGAAGGGAATGGTTGCTACTGTCCAGTCTGCCAAGACTTTTCTGTTTTGCATAAGAGTGGTATGGGAATAATAGTTCCGTTGTGACTTTTCCATTAGCCATTCTGACTCGCATCCTGGAAACAATAGGAAGGGTTTTTGTTTGTTTCTTCCTAGCACACATGGTAAAGGTGTGCTAGGTAAAGGCCTGCAGACAAATGTGTAGATAAAGGTGTAGATAAAGGTCTTTCTGACCCACTCTGATGTCACTCTGATTTCAAGAGTGTCTTCAGATCCACAGAAGATGTATGCACGTATAAAATTTGTAATTTCATTTAACATTGCAAGTGCTGGTGGTTGTGCATTTTAGAGGTAGGATTTCTTTTCTGTGCTCTGACTTGATTTAAAATGCAAAGAAGAGAAGTCATAATCCTAAGGTTTATGGTCTGTTTAAGTTCCTACATGATGAAGTGTTGCTATTTAATGAGCATGATATATTTTTGTTACAAATTTGATCTGCCACTTCAATGTAGGGCAAAGGAGGGGGGAGTGGTTTGCATAATTCTAAGCTCCACTATAAAAAAGGAAGTGGTGGAGTTCTGCTTCACAAAGGACCTTGATGGTAGTGGAACAGAGGATACAGTGGGGAGCAGGGAGAAATCTTCAGTAACCCCCAAATTTGAAACATGCTATTCTAGCATCTTTACTGCCTGGGTTTAACCTGTGTTTTACATTCTTCTGGATCATAGTAATACTGTTACTGTAGAACCTCAGTGTGACACTAATTTCAGGGAATGGGGTGGTAGTTGTAGCCTTAGTGTGTTTGGTACCTCAGAGTACCTCCTCTTTCTCTAGTTCACCCTCTTCCTCGTAGGAACTTGAATCAGTGTTTGTTCCACTTCCCGTACAGGAAGCCTGTTGTCAAGAGAAATTACATGAGCGCAACACACCTGGGTACTGGCTGGTTAGATTTGGCTAGTGGCAGAGGATGGTGGACTCCCTTTCCAGAAACCCTGAATGAGGGCCCAAGCCTGGGTCAGCGAGCTACGAAATAGCAAGTCAGACTGAAAGAAGGAAGTGAGGCCTATTGTCTGTCTCCTGGCCGTGGTCTAGCTTTCCCACTTACTTTCTCTTCACGCAGCCCTCCAGAGGAAGGATTTTTCATCTGTATTTTGCAATCAGGAAACTGAGGCCCTGACACCCAGCTGGACATGGCAAATCTAAGATTCAAGCCCTGTGGCTGAAGTGGAAAGTCACTGCTCCCTTCCAGCGCAGGAGACTACAAGTCTGATGAGTTCTCTGCCACTAGTTAAGTGGCCTCTACTGGTCATTCAGCAAGAGCCCCCTTTATATGGAAAGGGGGGTGAATGATCACTCTGAGCAAGAGATCAAGTCACATTAACTCAGTGACATCACTGTGACTGTTAATGCCCAAGGAATCCCCTGGAGAAGTCATGTTGCTTTTCAGCAAGGACTTGCTGAGACATTACTATGTGTAAAACACTGTCATGGGTCATAGGGGCTAATTTCAAATGAGCCATTTTCCCTCTCACTTCAAACAAGCTTATGCTGTTTCACAATATGGGAATATATAACCAGCTAATGGTTGATCCTAACATGCTTTATTAGGACTTTATTAGTCCTGTACTTTATCTAAACACAGCCAATAGGTATATAGGGTATTGCCTTAATCTTTCAAAATATTCCTACCATCACAATTAAACATTAAATGCTGTTTTGGGGAACATGTTTACATCAACTGTTTCTGCCTAATAGCCTATGACTCACCTACACTGCATTTAAAAAATCTCTTTATTAGTGACTTTTGAACTTATATATACTTTCCAGTTTCTTATAGGAAAACTGGAAAGCCATTTGTAATCCAAGAGCTAATTATCTTCCCCTTCACAGTAAATACAGTTCTACATAAACTGGTGCTCTCTTGAAGCTAATAAACTAGCTTGAGAGGAAATTCCTTAAATCCATAAGTGTGTAAGGTGTAAATGAAGGTTGTCTTCACAGGCTGTGCAAACCTTTTCCATTTGTAGAGCACCCATTAAATATTCAATAAATACTTATTTCAGGCCTCATCTTGTCATTTTTCAGGGGACCCAAATAGAAAAATCACAGCCTTCGTGGAGCTTATGTTGTGAAAACCTACATTTGTTGGCAGAGATATCATGTTCTTAAGTGTGTTGTATAGAAGCAATTTAAATTCAATTTAAATTAGCTGAACCTCATTTAAAAATGTACTAAAAAAGTCAAGTTCAAAACAGTACATACTTATGGGTCCATTTATATAGTACAAAGCACAACACTAAGCTATAAGTGTGTCTGATGTGTGAAAATGTAATGAGATGTCTGTGTTCTATGTATGTTATATTTCACTATGTATTTTATCTTTCATTAAAACATTCAAAATATTCAAAAAGAGACACAAAAACACATACCTGCCATTTGCTTTTTCTGGAGTAATCATTCATTAGGAACCACTTTTCTGCTCTCTCCCACAGTATTTAGAAAACATTGCATTTGAATATTTATTCCAGTTGGCCTATTAACCAATGGGGATACATGTATTCAGAGAGCAGAATCAGACTTCCCATGCACTGTCTCTTGATGTGGATGAATCCCAGGTCATCTGCTTCAACATAGTGGTAGTTTTGGAAAACGGAATACTAGGTTCAACTTTGGCACCTTCTGAAACTACCCCCCAGAGAAATAGAAAGTGAATCTTAGAGCCAGAAGAGTACTTCACACAAACCCTTTCCCTGTCTTGCTTTTGACTATTTTGAACAGAAACTTGGGGCTTTAAATTCTGTGGTTTCCTTCACTATGAATGAAAATAATTATTAATAAGTGTGAACTGTCCTTAAATGATAAAGCTTAAAGGAGAAGGTATTTGTGTGCCTGAGCCACACATTTCAGCTAGTTGCCATAAGATAACAGGAAGAGATCTTCAGAAATGACTCTTTCCCCTATAAATTGTTATGAAACCGAACATGGGACCAGGTACTTTTTGCTGACAACCCAACAGTCAATTTAATGGAAACTGAAAGCAAGACATTTATTCTCTGGTCAAATAATTCCTTGTCTACCGTCAGAGTTCAGAAATGAGCAGCCTTCCAGGGGCTAGGTAAGAAACGTCTATTAAAATTCCCCTTTGCTGTGGAGATAGTCATTTATGAAAATAGCTTTTTTTCAGTCTGCTAAAAATATGCCCTTATAATATTCCGATCATTTTCTAACTTCAGCTTTGTCTTTGCTGTGTCAATAACACACTTAAAGTGCATGTATCACAAAGGTACAGCTTCTAGACCTAAATAATCAGAACATAAAAGATGGTAGAAAAAGAAACGAGACCTTGGTTTTTTAAATTATGGAATATCATCCAGGTCTGGTTTTGATTAAGGCTGCCAGTTTTCTAGGAATTGTGGTTTGTGTCAAATGCATGCGGCAGGCACTGATTGGGTTCTGCTTGGAGTTCTGGTTTGCTTTCAGTAGAGAGCAGAAGCACGCTTTGATGTCCTCTGTGCAAGTGCATTGACACGTCAGTGGAAGGGTCAGTGAGCGTGTGCTTCTTTCTGGATGTCCATTACAGCCTGTTACCGCTAAGCAGGAAGACATCAACAGTTTAACTGTTGGGAATGACCATTCTACAGGTTTGGTTTTCAGCTGCCTTCTCTAAACATTGTGGCTTGCACCTAAGCCTTCCTGTGTTTATACTGAGCAGATTCTTTCTTTGTGGGTAGCGTGGGGATTATTTTCATTTCTCCTCTGGGTTTTAATACAACTTTTGCATTCTTTGCAACTGATCAACAGCTGATGAATATTTGCTAATTGCATAATGACACTTCTCTTCCAGGTTGATCTGCAATAAAAAGGTTTGGCATACACACTATTCACTGGTAGCTTTTCTTTGCAGCTCGGTTTCGGTGTTACCTTCTGTCTTGCCCTTCTTCTAATTGTGTATTTGGTCTTGTAGATACGGTGCGAGAACTCCTGTGTCTGATGACGCAGAGTAAGTTGTCTTGTATTCGTAGGAATACATTCATTACTAGCCTAAACTGCATGCTTCCGTACTTACCACTAATTGAAATGCAATTGATGCAACAGTGAACTGAATAGCTAACTGACTTGTGCAGAAAAGCACTTGAAGTTGGAATGCAGAACATATGTTGCAGGAGAGATGAATAAAAAAGCAACTTAAGCATGATTCTAATATGCAGCTGCTGCTTAAAACTTAACATTTGCTTTTCATAGCCGGGGCATGTTAAAGTTGTCCTTGTTATGGGTTGGATGTTGGTACCCCTTCTAAACCACGAATTATCAAAAGGCTATTCTGCACTGCATTTCATTCTTGATAGAGTAGGGCATAGACTTTAACAATGAAGCAGTCAGGCTTCTAGCCACATTTTTTTCACTAAGAAAATAAATCCTAAACCACTAATTATGGATTCAGAAGCCCAAGTTCCTTCCAGGTTGGAATAATATAAACAGTGGGATGCCAGAGACCAACCGTGGGATTGGCTTCAAGTTACAATGTGTAGCAAGGGTCAAGATAGACAAATAACTTGAGCTTCATCTCCTAGCTACCTGGATTCCCCTCCTCTCAAAGCCTCCTTCCCTTTCCCCTGACTCCAGTCCAAATTTCAAAAGACTACTCTCCCATCTGTGACCACATTAACTCCCTTTCCAAAATGGATTTCCCATCTGCAGTGCATCTTGAAACTGATATCCAAGGCAGAAGGTTTCTTTGCACAGTGTTACTTTGCTTGGATTTAGTCATTTGTGTGTTAAGAAACACACAAAGAAAGGCCACGGGAGTCTGGGCCGCCAGAGGAGTGAGTGGGCATCTTACCTCCTGTTTTCCTGGCTGAACCGTGACTTCAGGTCACATAATGAGGGGCCTTAAGAACTGCATGGAACACACAAATACCCTTTCCAGTGGCAGTGAGATCAGGCCAAAATATTGACTGGGTTTAAATTGTACTTTTTCCATGTTTGTGTTGAAGATGTCAGCTTATCCCTCTCCTCGCTCCGAGCAGTCTGATTCTGCACTGAGAATATCAGTTTCCTCCATGACTGAGGACATACAGAACATTCACTTCTCAAAGCCTAATCCTACCTGGGCTTGACTGCCTGCCACGGGCCTAAGGAGTCCATAAAACTGAGCCCTGGTTATTACTTTTAAAACCTGCAGTGGCAACAGTTAACAATCACTGAAAGGATTATACACACACACACACACACACACATATATATATATATAAAACACACATGCATACACACACTACTTTGAATGGGACTTGCAAAAACATTCTGATATTCTGATGGAATGAATTGATTCTTCAGCAATGCAAAGCCACTGTGCAGTTTGCCTGAGGTAGAGCTCTGGAAACCTTGAAAGATGCAAGAAGAAAAGCAACATTTAAGAACTTTTGCATTTTGCCCATACCTAAAGATGAAATTTCACCCACAGAAAAAGTTAGTGATTTTTTTCAAAGGAATGGGGACTCCTTTCTTTCTCTTAAATTTACCAAAAGTAGCCTAATGGGCTAAGAAGGTTACCAGAGTCTTCTTTTCACAAGTATCTAAAGTACCAAATTTCCTGCTTGGAATAGACACGGTTTACATAAAACCATGTGGGAAACAAAATTAAAAGCTGCTATCAGGAGTTTATTCCCCCACTAGCTCCCTTTTTCAGAGCCTTTAAGGATGATTATTAGCATGGGCTCTACTTAATTCATAATGGACACATTCTTAAAATACAGCCCAATGAAAAAAAGATGTGCCCTTGAAGGAAAATGTAGGTCAGGGCCAGAACTACCACACAGGCAGAGAAATTTCCACCTCCCAGCAAGCCAAAAATGTTTCCATAGATTTAGTTTCACCTTCTTGCCCTTTTCTCTCCTTCCACACTCCTCTCCCAACACTCTCTCCACCAGCAGAATCTGTGTAGTGTCTCAGACAAACGCCATTTTATTCTTCATTCCCTTCCGTTAGATGGGACACCATTCTTTGAGATCATTGACTCTTGGCCTTCAAAAATGCCAGCCCCATGCCAGGAGAGACCCCTGGGCTTTGCTACCTGAGGGCAGGAACTTTCTGTGCTGAAAAGCCAGGTTTAGCACAGAGCCCTTCAACACACAGAAACCTGGGCTGTTCCAAGGTACCCCACACATTTCTTCATTCTGGAGACTGAGGTAGGGGACATTTTCTGAATGGTGAGCCAGCCCATTTTCTGTCAAGTAATATCAGTTCTCAAGTTCTGTGACTTTTTTTTTTGTCAATCTGCTAGTATTTTTTAAAGCCATTCTGGGGAAAAATACTGGTTTGTGGTCTATGAGAGGGTAAAGAAGAGTTTCCCTTTTTATTTCACTAACCAGCTTTTAGTCAACATGGAGCTGAGGCTGTTAGGGCATCATGGTGGGAGCAAAGACAGCAAGCAAGACAGAAGGAGGCAGACCTGAAGGTCTTGCTTCCATCTTCTCTGTACCCCCCTAGTGATAGAATGAAATTCCAAATCCTGGATAGGCTGGCATTTCTTCCTATGGCCCTTTAAGACCCGGCTTTTTGAGCACCCAGTATGACTTAAACCAAAATTCTGCCCTTCAGAAATTATAGATGGCCTATCCAGGGGAAGGGGCCTCCTTTCTCTCCCACCATCTGCCAACTGCTTATCAGGTTACAAAAGAATCCCAGCTGAGAACAGTTGATATCGTCTAAGACCTTAGCAAACGCTAAATTGCCTGAAAAGACAAACTGTCTGAGCTAACTTATTTAAAGGCAAGATTTTGTTTTCCTGACTCTGAAAGGAGTGATGGAATGAATTTTGCTCTTTCTGAAAGTCTATGTAAGTGAATTTTGATCCAGAAAGTTTAAAAACATAGGTTAGACTTCCCTGCCTCATGCTATACATTGCTCAGTCTTTCTTAGATAACATTCATAAGCAATATAAAACAGGTGAAAATCACAGCTCATCCTCCTGTTTGAGGATGACAGCTAACCTTTCAGGAAGGCACAGATGCCACAGTCCACACGCTGCCCTAATGTACAGGCAGCTCCACACAGTGGCTCATCATGCCAGTGCTCACAGAGTCGCAGATAGAAGCCATCTGTGCTGCAGGATTATCGTCATGCTCTTGACAAGTAGTCTACAGTTCTCACTCTGTTGGGTCAGATTTATATTGTCCAATATCTTGAGAGCAGAGAGAGACACCCACACATCCAGACAGATTCATCTTGAGTGGACTGAGGTAAGCAGCCATTGCTTGGGGGTTATCTTTCCCTTCTAGAGAGCAGCCCACTGTTGTAACAAAGCTGTAACAAAACAAAAAAAAGTACATATACATAGATGTATATGCATACATATAAGCATCACAGAAATGGTCCTTCAGTCTTGTGCAACACTTAAATGCCTATAAATGTATCAACTATTCATACAGTCTAAGAGTTTTAAATAATTGCTTTCCCAATCCTTTTTCTTTTAAAGGAGTAAATTTTGAGGTATCCTGACAAAAGTAAAGAGATTATGAGGCTATCAAGATACAAAGTATAGAGTGTTTATAGATTTTATTCCTTACCCTTAGCGTCAAATACCATAGTTTCTTGATTGGATGCCATGATCCTCATTATCAATTTACAGGTCGTATTGTAGGAAACAGAAATAACTACACCGAACATATGCATCATTAGCGTGTAGTTGTTGGAGGTATCCGAAATTTAGAAAATACAGTCTGAATAAATAGATGTATTCAAATCAGGCTGTATGAATTCTTTTTTTTTTTTTTTGTAACTAGAGAATGACAAAAAGCATTGTCTGCTTTAAGAAATTCACTTCCTACAACACCACCCTCCTTCCCCCAGAAAGTCCCCCCAAGTTACACCTTTTCATTCTCTTCCTATTTCATCACATTTCCAAGTGAGCCCCAATCTTCTTTTTCAAGCTCTTGAAATCTATGCACCTAGATAGAAAATTTTTCCCACCTGATGCAGCCACCACTGAAGACGAAATGGTCCCATTTTGGCTTTTGTGGCCAAAGGAGAAGGGCTGGGGTGGGGGTGGGAAGGGGTGCTAGCATGCCGGCGGCGGAGGGGGGTCCGGAACGACTGCACCCCGCTGCTGCCTGCGGCTTTCCCAGCGCGGTCGCGCCCCCACGCGGCTCGGCGCCCGGAGCGCAGAAACCTGCGGGCGCTGATCTCGGTGCGTTTTTCCTCTGCTCTCTCCACACCCAGGAGCACGAGTATGTTTGACATGCGGTGTGAAGAGGAGGCCGCGGTGCGGCCGCACAGCAGGGCTCGCCAGGAGCAGCTGCAGCTGATAAATAGCCAGCTGCGGGAGGAGGACGACAAATGGCAAGATGTGAGTGCCACCGAGCCGCCGCGGGCAGTGGGGGGCGGCTCAGTGTGGGGGGAGGAGGGCTTGCACCCCGTTGGAGCAGAAAATGCGCCTGGGTGGGTGGACTTGGACTTGAAAGCCAACCACACCGGGGCTTTAATCGGTGGCATCGTGCAAGTGGGAATCAAAGGCAGGTTCATTGCCACGGGCACTAAGGCGTGACTGACACAGCCCGAATGGCCAGGACCTTGGCTAGGAGCTTGATCGCAAAGGAGAGAGGAAGTGGAGGTGGGTGACCGGTGTGGGGTGTGGTATCCAAGAGGCACTGTCTTTTGAGCTTACGCATTTCAAATGGATGCCCGTGATGCTGATCAGGTCCATCGCTGAACACGCACAGTGCCAGGCTGTGCATGGGAGAATTCATTCATTATGCTTCTTAGCTCAGTGAGCAAGAAACTCTTGCTGGGCTCGTTTCCACAGATGAGTCCCTCACAGCTAAGTGATTCATCCAAAGCCACACAGCTGATGGGAAAGCAGAATAGAAATCCGGGCAGGTAGACCCAGGATATGGCCAGGGAGGCAGGTGTGTTCTGAGAACAAAGCTGCACAGCTGGGGAGGAAGAAAGGAGTGAGGGGAGGGAAAGTGGATTTCTCAGAGCACCCGAAGTAGGTGTGGTGAGCCTGATATGCCGTTTCTGAGAAACACAAATGTCTGCAAAGTCAGTCAAGTGCAGTGGAATTGTGTGTCCGCGTCCCTGGCATACACTGTGTGCTGCCCCTTCTCTGCGCTCTCGCTCAACCTCACACCCGCCTGTAAGGCTAGATGTAGACATCATGCTGTAGAGATGAAGAAATGGGGCCACAGAGAAATGAAGAAACCTCTCAGAGCGCAAAGCATGGAAGAGAGAGCGCTGGAAAATTATTTCCCACAGCTTCCATCCCACTCATCTGATTCCAGGAACTCTAACTCTTGGTCATTCTGTCAGAGCAGCCCGCAGAGTTTGTGGTGAGGTTGGAGAGATCAGAGGGATTAATGCATGTAGCGATCTGTTCTGTGAGCGCCGACAGCTGATTTTTATCTTGCTTCCTTCCCTAGGAAAATGATGTCAGTCTGTGGTTAATCCCCAGCATTCTGTCATCAGTACGTCTGTTCCCAATACAGGCGGTGATAGACAGAAATGAGGGTTTATACTTCATTAGTGCCCTAGGAGACAATACTTTTAAACTGAGAAATGGAGAAAAGAGCATGGACTATGATTGTCTAGTTCTCATTGCCGTGTTTCGATAAATGTGCTTCCCTGTGATGGATAATGCAGATCTCTCAGAATGTTCCTTACCTTTGCAGCTTCCCTGTTCCAGCTAGACTCACACTAAAACGGGAATTATGCTAAGGAACATCCTAGCATAGGGCCTGGCCCCTTTTCAGTGCTCCCCAAACTCTGGTCAGAAGAAATAGAATTATGTGAAAGTCTAAAAAAATCATCTGTTCCACTTGTACCAATTTCCAACCCCTGCAGGACCTGGCTCGATGGAAGAGCCGTAGAAGAAGCGCTTCTCAGGACCTAATCAAGAAAGAGGAAGAAAGGAAAAAAATGGAGAAGTTACTGGCTGGAGAGGATGGGACAAGTGAACGTAGGAAAAGCATTAAAACCTACAGAGAGATTGTTCAAGAGAAGTAGGTTCTTTCTGTTGTTATTCTTCAATGTACATGGTCTAGATGAGCTTGTGCTAACATGTGTTGGTTGTCAGAGAAGCTGAGACCAGTGTTATAGGTTCATTGTGTTATTCCTTCAGCTCTGCCTTGGTTCCTGCCAAAGTCTTCTTTGCAATTTTGTGACTGTTGACTTCTTTTTTTAACCACCCCCTCCCCCACACCCATCCTTAGAGAGAAGCGAGAGCGGGAGTTGCATGAGGCATACAAGAATGCTCGGTCCCAGGAGGAGGCAGAGGGGATCCTCCAACAGTACATTGAGAGGTTCACTATCAGCGAGGCTGTTCTCGAACGCTTGGAGATGCCAAAAATTCTGGAAAGAAGCCATTCAACGGAGCCAAACTTACCCTCTTTCCTGAATGAGCCCAACCCCATGAAATACCTGCGGCAACAGTCACTGCCTCCACCCAAATTCACTGCCACTGTGGAGACCACCATCGCTCGCACCAGCGTTCTGGACCCCAGCGTGTCAGCCGGCAGTGGGTCTCCAAGCAAAACTGTCACTCCCAAAGCAGTGCCTATGCTGACACCCAAGCCTTACTCTCAGCCCAAAAACTCTCAAGAGGTCCTGAAGACCTTTAAGGTAGGATGAGCACCTTCAGAGTAGAACCAGAGCTGAATTCCAGGTAGACAATGAAAAGGAGGTATCTTGCCTGAAGAAAACGCAACTCTTTTTAACACATAGATCCATATGTGCTAATATTTAACAGCTGTGAAGTATGTGTCTCTCGGGGGTTTGGTTTGCAAATAGATGTTTTTTTCAATCCCTGTGTTGATGTTGATGGACTCCTAGGAGACTGATAATTGAGTTATCTCTATGAGCAAAGCCTACTTTCTAGTTTGGTATGTTGGCACAATCTCTAGGGGAGTGGAAACAACCTCTAATTTACTTTTAAAAAGTATCTCCAGTAGGTCAAGCTCTTCAAAACAAAACTTTGTCTTTGGTTAAATAAAAATACCATCAACCCTTGAACAACATGGGGGGAGGGGTGTAAGTCTCCCTGATGCAGTTGGAAATCTATGTATAGCTTTTGGCTACCCCAAAACCTAACTTCTAATAGTCTACTGTTGATGGGAAGCTTTACCAGTCACATAAACAGTCTATTTAGTCATATTTTGTATGTTGGATGTGTTATAGGCTATGATCTTACAAGAAAGCAAGCTGAACAAAAGAAAATGTTATGAAGAAAATCAGAAGGGAAAATAAAATTACATGGCTGTCCTGTGCTTAAAGATACCAGAAGTTTACGTTGTCTATTACAGGAAATCCACATTGACATGAACCCAGTTCAAACCCATGTTGTCACACATCAGCCACTCCTTAGGGGAAAATTGCCATCATACCCAAAAAGATGCTGCAGTTGAAAAAAAAAGATAGTGCAGGAAACACAGGAACACGAGATATACTTGATCCTCAGCTGAAACAGATTTAAATATTTTTAAGTGGAGAAAAACTAGGTGTTCTTTTTTAACCAGGGAACCAGTAAAAAAATAGTGTCCAGAACCAAGGAAACTTTAACAACCAAACATCTTTTCACTTTCTCATATTCCACTCTTCCTTCCCCTCATGAGGAAGCACTCATCTTTTCTCTTAGGCATTTGGCTATAAAAGAAAAACCAGCTCTTATCGTCCCTGCACACCACATGAGTTTGTAATAGAAGACAGAGGTGGACTCCATCACCAGGAGACATGGATGTGGGACTGTAAAGAAAGTTTACTTTATTGAACTAGTTGTGCAATGTGGTGCTGGGTATCTCCCTCTCGAATTTCAGCGAGTGCATTTGCTGGCTTTTGTAAATAACTGCAAACATCTTCAAAACCTGTTCCTTATGACAGAGCAAATGGAAATGTCCCGGCTGTCTCGTCCAGGCTGAATTGAGATGGCTGTCCCTTGGAGGACAGAAACTGTATCTCTGTTGTGCCCTGCTTCATCCTGAGAGCCTGGTCTAACTACCCAGGCATTCAGCAAGCGTTTATTGATAAATGCATGCAGTTTTTCCTGCAAAGATGAGCTGCTCGGCATGCGGGCTCACACATACACAGACAGGCAATGCTCAGACATACTCTGAAGCTCACCTGTGGCCATCTGCCACTCCCCCTCTGCGGTCCGTGAGGATGCTCTATGATAGCTCATGCAGGAAGATTAGATGTGGACGTGACTGAAAATAGAGGTAGGAAAGCCAGGCATGCTGGCGCGCACCTGTAGCCCAAGCGCTGGGAGGCAAGAGGCCTGGGATCCCTTGAGTTCGGAGGTTCGAGACTACTCTGGGCAACATAGCGAGAGTTGGTCTCAAAAAAGCAGCCGGGATGGTGGCATGTGTCTGTAATCTCAGCTACCTGGGAGGCTGAGGCTGGGGATTTCTTGAATCCCCTGGGCATCATCGTGAGACCTAGTCTCAGGGGGAAAAAAAGACAGCTAGGAAAGACATTTATTTAACTTGGTGTCCAAGGCACTTCAGGAGACAAGGAGATGTCCACTCCTGCCTCCTTTATGTAAATAATGCAATGGGATTGTTGAGAAGAATGAGCATAGTAGACTTTTTGGCAAGACTTTGGACTTAAGGAAACCCTGTTCTTTTATCATGGTGGCAAGACCATGCATTCATGGAGGACTGCGTGGAGGAGCTGGAATAGAAACCTTTTAGAACTGAGGTTTATCCTGACCATCAATAAGTCCTGGACTTCTCCCACATAGACTTTGATGCACTCTACCCCACTGGCAGCTTGTGGGCAAAGTAATATGTGAATGTTACAACTGTTACCAGAGAATGCCAGTACAGAAGCTAAGAGTATGTGTTTGTAGGTGTGTGTCCATGTGTGTACATGCCTGTGTGTCTGTGTGTGTGCATGCCTGTGTGCGCCTGGGTATGCCCGTGTGTGTGTGTTCCTGTGTAAGTCCAGGGGAAGCGGGACATACAGGCTCAGTCACTTTCCCAGTGCAGCAGAATTAAGAGGACAGTAAGTTCTAACTTAAAGTCATCAGTGGATTCTTGGAAACTACAACTTTTAAGAGAAACCATGTATAAAGAAAGCATGTCCTCAACATCATTTCGTTTAAAATTGGGTAGGATTGATTTTTCTCTCATCAAAGTTAGGTGAAACAACCTTGACAAAATGCTGTTCCCTGAAGACCAGTTTAAAGGAAGATCCAGTGAAATAGTCTAAGGCTGTGTGTTTCAGACACAGTTGCAGCCTGTCACTGGGTTATGCAATCATTTTAGTGATTTGGCATCAGCATTTTTTTAATATGATGAAATAAAACAATATGAATTTTTTTAAACCTCAGCAAAGTACATCACACACCATAAAGGTAATTATTGTTTTGGGAAATTCCTGTTTTAGTTGTATTTATGTATATGAGCTCAGTTGTGATTTAGATTTGCCTTTTATGGATCACAAACAAAAGAGTACGCAAGCCGTGGCTTAAGGGAAATAAGCTAGAACTAATATGTAGTTCTCTCGTTTTTTCTGAAAGATTTTAGGCTTGGTGTTCATAAGCGTTAATATATACTGACTTCAAAAGTGCTGTTCTGTACTCTGTATGCATATTAACCCACAGAAGTACCATAGAAGCACTATTGGGGAAATCATAGAATTATCAATTTGCAAAAGGAGAAACTGAGACTACAGATTGCATAGCTATAAAGCAGTTGCCCACGGAGTCAACTTTAGACCATCTCACTCTTTGTTTCAAATGTCAACATAGAAAGTTCTAGGCGCCTTTCAATAAACAGACTACCCTGTCTTCTCCATTCTTCCTCTCATCATCTTCCCTCGACAGGGTATAAAATATTTAATACAGCTTTTTTTTTCTTTAAAGAAATAGGATTGTAAAATTAGCTCATAATGAGGATTTACTTTAGGATAGCACAGCATCACGTTTCCCTCCATCACAATAGGCTTGCCTAAAAAATATTATTGATCTGAGGTGGGTGCCACCTTTTATTTCCTGGTAATAAAAATCTCATCATGTGGAATAGCAGTCAGAACTTAAATGAAAAATTGCTGGAACCCAACTCTGTGACATCTATTTATGTTTAAGATTCCTTGATTGCAGATGAATAAGATGACCCTGAAATGTCATCTAAAATGTCTAAGAAGGCCAGTGACCTTTGAAAGAGGCCCTTAAAGATGGCATAGCTAGGAGCTCTCATTTCTAGAACCTCTTAAATATAGGAGAGACTTTATTCTTTCTTGGACTACGATTTTCAAATGATGCATTAAATTGATCCTGAATGTGTTATCTCGGTAGAGTTGTGCCTTGGGGAATAGCATGTTTTTTGTCCGTTCTGATTCTTATAGGTAGATGGAAAAGTCAGCATGAATGGGGAGATGGTTCATGGTGACGAGGAGGACAAGGAGTGTCCCACAGTGGCGACGGCCCCCTCACTGACCAAATCCCAGATGTTTGAAGGTGTGGCCAGAGTGCATGGATGCCCAGTGGAGCGGAAACAAGACAACAATAGCATTGAGATCAGCATAAAGAAGCCGAATTCTGTTCCCCAAGAACTGACAGTAAGAACCAAACTTTTTCTCTCTTTGGGATAATCCCACCATGAAAGAATTTGTTTCTATTTTTTATTTATATATTTTTATTAATTATATGTATTTTATATTATATGTATTTTCTTACATCGTTTTCTACCACAAAGTTCTCACTCCACCCTATCACTTGTGATGATCCCTTATGCTCATCCCTCCCCTGATTTTGCCCTCCTTCCCTCCCCTTCCCTTACTTTATGCTCTAGTTCTGTTATCAAAGAAAGAATCTGTTTTTAAAAAATGGGTCAGTCTTGCTAGTGATTGTTTCTTTCCATGTGGTTGTGCTAGTTTCCTGAGGTCACTGTGACAAAGTACCACAAACACTGGTGACTTAGACAACAGACACTCGCACAGCCCTGCTGGCTAGGAACCCAGCACCCAGGTGTTGGCAGGTTGGTTCTTTCTGCCGACTGAGAGAGGCCATCTACTCCCTGCTTCTCTGCTGGCTTCTCATGGTTGCTGGCAACCTCTGGCATTTCTTGGCTTGTCGATGCAGCACCCTGATCGCCTCCTCCCCTTCAGAGGGTGTTCTTTGGATGCTGGCCTATATCCAGATGTTCCCCCTTTCCTTAGCACCCCAGTCCTTCTGGATTAGCTGCCTGCTCTGGTCAAGGACATCTTATCTTCATCTTAACCAGTAACATCTGCACCAGTTCCATCTCCAAATAAGATCATATCTAAGGTACTAGGAATTAGGACTCAGAATTTGGCAGCTTGGCGAGAAGGCAGGTTAAGCACAATTCAGCCCTAACAGTGGGTTAATAAGGTTTTTTCAATTGGTTCTTCATAGACCTGTGTAACTTGGAGGCTACCATCTTACTTGTCCATATGTGCACGCACTTTCCTCACCTGCATCAAGCCTCCCTGTCCATGTCTGACTGCCCACCCCCCCCCCAATTCCTGCTAGTAACTGTTATATTTTTCACTCAGCATAAGAACTGTTTTTACTGTCCTTTGCCAGTTATGATTTGGGGTTATTTGTATTCCTCAGGTAAATGAAAACATCTGATATCTCTCTGACTTACCTCACCATAATCACCTCCAGTTCATACATTTTATCTCAAAGGCACATTTTCATCTTTTTCACTAGCTGAGTAGTAGTCCATCGAGTACTTAGGCCACAGTTTCTTTATCTACTTGTGTGTTGAGTTGGTTCCATGACTTGTAAATGATGGGAAATGTTGCATGAACATAGGGGTAATATAAATTATGATAAGGGAAGTTTTCTTGTCTCATTACATTATGGGTGTCTAGTGCTATAGGAAAAATAAATAAGCCCTGAAATGCCCTTTTTTCTCTTTGTTCAGGACTCTTTCAAACTTCTTAATCCAATTTTTAAATGTTTGGTGCCATTAGCACCTGGCTTCTATCTTTACAGTTTGTGTATAAGGGATATTCATATTCTAATTCAAAAATCTTCATATTCTAATTCAAAAATAAAATATTTTTATTTAACTTAGCACCTTAAATTCAGAGTAATTGAAGCTTGTTAAATTGCAAAAGCGAAAAAATGTGGAACAATTCAAGCACAACAGAAGAACTCTAGACACCTGTGTTTGGTGCTTTAGAGTATGAATAGGATCAAGAAAATACCTTTTCTTAAGTCCCTTTCCAGAAAGGCTTTTGCTGATTAATTCATCAAACCCTAACTTTTTTTAGTTGATTGCACAGATGTAGATAGATAGATAGATATAGATATAGATATAGATATAGATATAGATATAGATATAGATATGTAGCCTCATTGTCTACCCTGAGGTTCTCCCACCACCTTATCATCCATGAACCATCTTAATCTCTTGTGCCCATCCCTCCCCCAGTTTTATCCCTCTCCCCCTGTCTTGCTCTGTGTTCAGTTCTGCTGACAGTTTTAAATTTTTCTTGTCCATTTGTTTGTCTTCCCTGTATCCCTCATATAAGTGAAACCATCCCGTATTTCTCCTTTTCTTTCTGGCTTATTTCTGTTAACATGATTCCTTCTAGCTCCATCCATGTTGCTACGAATGACATAAGTTTGTCTTTTTTGATTGATGAATAATATCCCATTGTGTACATAGATCACAACTTTCTGATCCATTTGTCTGTTTTACTAAACCCTCGCTTTTATTACCCCAGATATGGCTCAATTTTGGGGTACACCCCTAACTCTGTTCAACCTTATTTGTCCTCATCAGAGACTCTTTTCTGCCTCTATTTAATTCATAGAATTTGGGCTGGAATTATGACTTTTCCTCTGGCACCTGAAAAACTGTGGTCCAGAGGGACCCCCTCTTCCAGCTCCGGGCGTGGGTTAGATGACCCAGCCAGCTCATCCCACCCAGTAGACTTGACGTTATTTTTCTTATCTCTGAAATTTGTCTTTTGAAGACTGAAATGTGGGTTCTCAGAGGAATTGAGAGGAGTCATTCTTCCTCCTTGTGCTCAAGCCCTCAGAAAGAGATCCAGATTGGAATCGACCAAAATAATTCCCTCACCATGGTAACATGTTTGCTAGGCTTCAGGAGCCAAGTTTTATATTCCCAGCAAATGCCGAGTCTCTCAACCTGAAATTTATTTTCACTTTCTACTTGCGTAAATGTTACCACCTCTGAAGTGTTCTTACAAACCATCACAAGACGGAAGAATGGGGTCTTCAGGTAGTTTGGGAACTTTGCAGGCAGATTCAACATGAATAGATGCTCTTAAATGGTACATCCCCCAAATTAGACACTATAGCAGTAATGTCTGCTGTAATGATTTTCTGGGGCAACTACTAATTCTGTCCTTATTTCTCTTTGGCCAAGTTCACAAGCATTTTCTCTGCTCCCTTTGTCAGCTCCTTTCCACACCTCAGTTTGTTCTGTGGCTCATGCACATGCTGTCAAGCACAGCCCCTTCTCACTGCGCTATGGAGAAGTGACCCTTCAGGTGCCATGAAACAGAAGTAGTCAGCTTGTCCCGTGACCCTTGCCATGAAAACAGAGGTAGTTAGGGCCCCACAGGCGAGCAGCTAAGCTAGAAGAAAATGTCCGTGGGGAGGGGGGGTGTATCCCTGGGATTGCAAAGATGTGAAATTTATATATAAATAAATTTTTTAAAAGTTAAAAAAAAGAAAGAAAATGTCCTGAGGGCTCTACTCTCGGGGGTTGTCTACTCCCTCCCTCTTCCCAGTTCTGCCCTCTGACAACCTTGCAGTTTAATTTGGGGGAAGTTCTGCTGTTGGCTGAGTAGATTCTGTTCCTGATAGAAGAAGCCAAAAGACTAAATGATCAGAGCAGATGTAGAGGGCCTAATCTTCCTAAACTAATAGTTAAATCTCTCTTGTTCTAAGTTTTTGACTTTGGGTATAAAAAGCTTTGCCCACCCTCTCTGGAGATCTGTGACATTAAGCGTAGAACTTTGACATAAGTATAGAACTCCTATGACAGGAGAAAAGGAGGTTTTGTTTGTTTTCAGAGCAGTAAAATTTCCCTGTAAAATATACTACTCATTCTCAATGAGGACTGATTTTCCACGAGAAAGGGGAAAAACCTATGATGCTTTGATATCTAGCAGTTTCCAGTTTAATGGCAGTGAACTCTCTACAGGCAAACAGAAGGTGAAAGATTTCACACTGACTGCTTAGCCCCTGAATTAACTTGCTTGAAGAGATGCAAAATTAGATGATCCGTAAGAAATCATGTTATTCCAGAAGTTTATACAGGCTAGCAAAGAAAAAATCCCAAACTGAGAGTGACTTGTGGACTCTCCCTTCCTCCAAAGCCAGCCTGATCCCTGGCAGTCTTGGAACACAACTCCAAGCCCATAGAAAACTCTTGGAATCTCTTTCTTTATGTACCACCTCCTTGGAATAACTTCCGTGTCTGGAGCCATTTCCAGTTCAGCAAAGATTACTGGTGACTCAGCTGAGTGTTTCAGTCCTTCACATGGCTCTGGTGGCTGCTGCCTTATTTTCTGGGTTGCTCACCCCCTGTGTTTATCTATTAGACCATACGCCAAGCTGTTTGCTTTACTACAGAAAATTTTAGCTCATTACTAGTACGTTCTTCAGACTCTGTTATAATTTATGATACTGGAGGTTTCTTCTTTCAAAATATATTATCCTGAGTTGTTAAAGAATCGCTTCTTATCCGGGCATCGTGGCACACGCCTGTTGTCCAAGTACTGGGAGGCAAGAGGCGTGGGGTCACTTGAGTTCGCAAGTTCGAGACTACCCCAGGCAACATAGCAAGACCTGGTCTCGAAAAAGCAGCTGGGCATCTGTAATCCCAGCTACCTGGGAGGCTAAGCCTGGGGATCGCTTGAGTCTACGGTACCCTGGGCAACTTGAGTCTGCGGTACCCCGGGGCAACGTAGTGAGACCTAGTCTCCAAAAAAATGAATAAAAGAATCACTTCTCCAGTAAACCTGTCCCTTATTTTACTTGCTGCTCCATTCATTTAAGAAAAGTGTGTCTTGACTATGTGAGAGCCAGTATATGCCTATTGAAAAGGTGGAATGAATTGATTGTGACAAAAGATGGTGACTAGCGACAAACAGAAGACTGTCCTTGCAAGCTGCCAGTCCTAATACCCACTTGGACTTGACTCGTTGTTTCTAACTCATTTGCCCCATTCTGTGGGACTGTCAAAGGAATAGTGTTTGTCTTTGTAAATAGTGTCTTTCTTCCAAAAACTGCATTCCCAACAGATACACTTCTATAGAGACATCGCCTCACCCACCACTGAAATGTCACAGTTCCTTCAGGGCAAACTGGAAGAGCTCAAAGGCCATGATGCAAAGAGTAGGCAGGGGTATAAAGTCAGCCTGGGAGGCAGGCAGCAGAGAAAGGTGGTCTTCAGACTCCAGCGAGGGTAGGAAGGAGACTGGAGTGAGTGTTAGCTTCTCGGGCCAGCACAACCTCATGGGTGATGTTTCATCATCTCTTTAGTTTCTTTCTACTTAACCTTCTCATCTTAAACTCCTGAAACCAAGGTTCTTTACCTTAAGAAATAGACCCTAAATTAAGTTATTCTCAGTAACTCTCAGTGTGTCTGCTGATAAAGCCAACTCCAGGTTGTTACAGTTCAGGGTCCTCTTAGCTTCAGCCTTTTATTTCCAGTTCTATCTGGAATCCATTCCCCTGCATTCGCCAATGCAATGGCAGTATCTTGGAGGGAAGGGATCCCGATTCTCAGGAGAGTGGGGTTTATATATTCTTTAGCTTTGGAAAATTTTCACACAGATGTTTTGACATAGTTAAGACCTTGAGGAAAACACCAGCTAACCACTTGGTACATGGTTCCGGGCTTGAGACAAACACCAGATAATCACCTGGTAGGGGCAGTTTACATGGTTCCGAGCTTTAGTTTCCTGAGTCTGTTTGTTCCTTTTGTTATGGCTTCAGTCATGACATGTTTTGCATGCTTGATCTCTAAGCTTTGAGCAATAATTTCTTGACAAATTTAGACTATAACATTATCTTATTAGTTTCTTTCTACTTTAACCTTCTCATCTTAAACTCCTGGAACCGTGGCTCTTTACCTTAAGAAACAGACTCTAAATTAAGTTATTCTCAGTCCTTTCAGTATGTTGGCTGCTGATAACAGCCAACTCCAGATTATTCTCAGTTGGAACATCTCTAAGGTGATGTGATTGTGGTCGCTATCACCTTACCAGTCATTGCTTGGTAACGAAATAAAGAATGAATTAAGGAATTACTCAGTGCCCCGATTTCTAAATAAAAGAAGAAATTCACAAATTTCCCAGGAAAGCAGTTTCATAAATCAACTTGAAAAATACTTAAAATGATATTTAAGTGCTAGATGGTAGGATCAGAAGACTATAAAAAACAGGCGCGACCATTATCAGTTGGGGTAAGGCAGACTGTGTGGCGTGTAAGCTCTGAAACCTGACCGTCAGTGTGGGTCAGCATCGCAATGGAAGACGACGAAGGCTCATCTCAGGTTGGGAATAGCAAAAGCAGAGACCAGCCTTCGTGGGGCGGCCACAGATAGACACCCTAGGGAACCACAGCGTGCTATAGGTCTTGGTGCTATACATTCACAGCCAAGACGTCCAGTCTCCTCTGTCTCCTCCCGGTGAAACCTGAGCTATTTCTCAAAGGGAATCTAGGATTTTAAAATATTGACTTTTTAAAAAAATATATATTCACAAATATGGACTCCTAGGACTTAGATTTAGAGCAGAAATTGGAAGGTCTTCTAATCTGAGGATTCATTTATCCTGTTTAATGACCTACAAGAAACACACTTTATGTCTTGTCGAAGCTAGCCCGGTGTTTTCTTGAAACAATTGCACTTTTATTTGCATTGGAATCTCTCCCTTCCTCAATGATACCACAAATAACCTTTCTCTAAAATAGCTAAAGCACTCCGTGCACTGGGTCAAAAGTGAAACCCCACCTGAACACATTAAACTGTCCAAACTTCAATTAATGTTTAAAATAAGGACAATAATGGTAGAACACCCAGTGGTGATTGTGAGAACTTATGGAATATGAAGTACTAGGCAGTGAAGACACAGGTGCCTTTAAATTATTTTTAATGTTATCATACAACATATGAGAGAAAGAACATTCCATTTTCAAAAACCCAGAAAGGTGATCGCTCTAAAATTCTCTGGGTGAAGGTAAGATTGCCAGAAGAGGGTATTCCCATAGGGATCAACGAAATCATACAATCATGCACTGTAAAAAAATCCAAAAATAACATAAAGAAAAAGTTAAAAAGAAAAAAATAAAGACCAAAAAAACCATCTAGCTGTGAATTTTATGCAAATGAGATGAGTTCCTTTTTGTCCAGCTTGGCTTTCCATTGTCACAGCTGTCATTCAAGGAGAAAATTGCAGGTATGAGCAATTTGCCAGAGGTGACTGTTCTGCAGATGTACCCCTGATTCTTCCTTCCATGCTGTTTTGGGGCACCTAGTGCATACTCTTTCCCAGTATTGGCTTCCTTCTGCCACCCAGACTCCCACTCACTGGCCTCTCATGTCACTCATTCCATGACTATTAATCAGCTTGCTCTTGCCAGCTCATCCCAGTGACACTGCCCACACGCTCTCTGCCCACCAACCTCTTCCCCTCCCTGTTAGGGGGCATTCTCCCTCATAGATTAGAAACCAACCTCGCCTGCCACATCTCTAAACCACTTCATCTGCTTGTCTTAAACTTACGTGACAAGGTAGTTTATTTTTTCCCACCTTGATGAAACTCTAGCCCTTCCTCTTCAAAAATCAGCAAAAATCAGTTTTCTGATCCAGGGAAAACACAATTGGATCTTTCTTGAAACATTTCCCTTTGCAGTGAGCTGGGTGGGGGTAAAGGCATTTGAGTAGGTGCTGTTTTCCCTACCACTGAGACTAACTGCAAATTCCTTTTAGATGTCAAATGTCAACAGAAATTTTTTTAGAGACTGTTTTTCTCCATGAGGAGTTATAGGAGTGTTAGAGTTAATGCTCTCTAAAAGTCATTAAGGATACTTGCATGAAGATGTCAAGAAGTACAGCATGGAAAATCAAAGGATCAAACTCAGCGCATTGAGATCAGGACCTCACATTGGTTTGTTTGAAAGTTTAATGCAAAAAATAAAATAAAATAAGGACTAGAGAGCTTGATTTCCTGCACAGATCCTCTTTCATCCAATGAAAATAGCTATTTGGAAGTAGAAAAGTGAAAGGGGAAGTACACACGTGGTATATGTGGCACCTATAGTGCCAAGGCATCAGTAGGCTGATTTTCCAGGCTTGTGTCCAGAGAAGTTATTCAAGACGAGAGCCAGGAAATCACTCAGTCTGAATAGTAGCTCAGGAAAGCATCTTGGGCATCACTCCTTCCAGTGCCTAGAGGTTTCATGATGACTCCAATCCTGGATACAGAACCACTCAAGCCCTAGGTCTCACGGTAGTTCTTGTGTTCCTGCTTCTTATTTCCAGTTCTTTCTCCAATATCACCCTGTGGGCCAGTCCACCAGCAGATTCTGGTGAAAGTGAGCAACCCGATGCCAGGTAGAGTTTGTGGTTAGACCATATTCCTTTCAAGCCAGGAAAGTGCCACCTCCTTCCAGTGGCCTCAGGCTCAGTCTGGCACCAGGGCCAATTTGAATGAGGTTCTGAGCCAAGGGGAAACCAACTTCTGGTGTAGGCCTTGCAACCTCTCTGCATTCTCATTCATTCCCATTCAGGATCTGTTTTTATTTACGTGTTTTCTTTCTTGAGATAGTGTCTGCAGCTGGAGAAGGGAATGACTCTGCTCTGTTTTGCCATCCAAAGAAAGCTTGGTTCAGGAAGTACGTTTTCTAGCAAAACCAGTTGGTGTCAGATAACCTTCTCCATCTATCAGGACTGTTTAAAACTGCCAACCTTGAACTCATTTCCTTTGAAGTAATGATGTAAGTGCAGACACAGCAAACTTTCAGGATAGAGTATCCAGACACACATTAATTAAACTGGCTTTGGGAAGAGGATCTCCACCATTTCCCTTGCTTATAGTTAGTCTCTATAGTTTGCAGTATGTAGAAACTGTAAAAAAAATTTAAGTGACCTATGAATCTATCCACTCATAAATTATACTGATGTTTTTAATATGTAGCCTCCTGTTTTCTCAGTGCATATAAACTATTTTGAAATGGGCTCATGTTATTCAAATTGTATCATAGCTTGTTTTCTCTCATAATTTATCCCAAATATTTTGCTAGCAGCAGCCTGATTTTGATGACTAGTACACATTTAAACTAAGCTTGCGAGGACAAATCCCATAAATAATGCATATAGCATTTGCTTACCTAATGTGGTTTTTATATCTGCTCTCTGCCAGATACTGTGTTATGGGGAGCTGACCTGGCCTGTCCAGGGGACCTATGTGATACATCACCCATGCGGTGGAAACACCCATGGGTGACAGTGTCCATGGGCGTAGCTCTCAGTCCCCACAGAAGGGGTGTTTCTGAAAACTAACTTTCATAAAGGATAAAGTCCTCAGACTCCAGGCAAGGGAGTTTTTGAGATGGCCCTCTAATTTAGTAAATAATTCTGAGCAGTCCTGTGGTCAAAGTATTTTCCTATAAAGTTTCTAAGCAAATCCAATTTACCTTGGTGTGAAGGGAAGTTATATTATTAGTCAAAACGTTTTAGTTACACTTAGGATAAGTCTGCAGCCCATTGATGTGTCAAGTCCCAGTAACAAAGCAATAGATTGTTGTAGGCTATTTTGGGAAGCCTATATTGTTAGATACAAATGCTTAAGTTGAAATGTTAATTCTCAGTAACAAAGTAAAAGATTGCTTCTGAATACTT